>BQNB010005080.1:0-91625 GCA_026074375.1 Tanacetum coccineum | reverse complement strand
TGGAAAAACCTTCTTGTCCTCATGCTCAGCAATGCTAACTACCACTTCAAATCCATCTCTTCTAAGTCATCTTCATGGATTTGTACAAGGTCCTCATGTACAAGTTAAGACCCGTTTAGTTGATTGGCCAAAAATGCATAAATAGTGGCATCACTTAAGTTAGCAGTACTAACTTGAGTACTAGCAGTGCTAACTTGAGTGCTAGCAGGGCTAACTTGAGTGTTAGCAGTACTAACTCCACAAGCAGTATTAACTTCATTAGTACTGCTAAGTGATGACACAAAAGCCATGTTCTGAGAACTTGAGCTTGAGCTTGAGCTTTCAGTTCCTTTAACCTCTTGTTCAACAATTTTGAAATTGTTGTAGAGATCATCAATGATCATTGTGTCTATATAAGGTTTATTCCTCCAAACCACAACATGAGTATTCCATTCAGAAGGCAGACTTCTTAAAAATTTCAAATTGAGATCTTCTTGTGAAATATTTTCACCCAAGACAGCCAGCTGACTTACAATCTTCTGAAGCCTGTTAAAAATAGAGTCAAGAGACTCTGTGCTTGGAGCACTAAAGTTCTCATACATTTGCTTTAGAAGAGTCTTCTGAGTCTTCTTTGTGGCTTCATTACCACCAAATCTTGTTTGTATAGCAGCAAACAAAGTCTTAGCATCCTTGTACTGATTAAATGTCATTAGATGTTCATTAGAAAGTACCATTAGTAACATACTTCTTGCCTTTACATCATTCTTCTTTTGAACCTTTTCTTTAGTAGTTATAGGACCTGGTATTAGTGTAGTTGAGGTACCATCAGCATTAGTTGTTGTTTGTGCTGTTGGTTTGAATGAGTTTCCATTCTCTATAACATCCCATAGAGCATAGTCTTGTACTTGAAAGTATTGCTCAATCCTTAGCCTCCACATATCATATTCACCCTGTTTGAGAATTGGCAACTTTGCAGTAGTAGTGGTTTGTGCAGTTTCTAGATCCATCTCTTCCTTATGAGCAAAGAGTTCTTCTTGTTAGTTTCTTCTAGATCAAAGTTTAATAACCTGGCTCTGATGCCACTTGTTGATCCTAATTTAAGACAGATTCCTTAGCTTGTAAAGGTTAAGTTACTTTGGATAAATCCAAAACAACTATGGTAGAAACTTTGTGAATACTAAAGAGTATGCGGAATTATCTTGTAATTAGAAGAATATTAATGAAATAGTAAACTGTATAAACAACCGTGATAAACCCTTTTGTTGCACTCATTATTAGTGCAAGATACCCCTAGATCACCCTTGTTAAACCAATCTATGTTTTCACCCTACTCTATATGTTTCGTTACACCATTTTACCTTAGCCTACCTTATAGTCTTTATTTTCTTTGTGTTGAAATATCTAGCTACTTAAATCCATGGTTCGGGGGGAATAGGAACGAGAATTATATGCATTCGTGGAAGACCAATCAGTTATGATCTATAAAGACCCCCCCTCTATCATCACTTTTGACATTGTTTAACTTAGGTGGGGGGATGTGCGTATAATATCGAATGTTGCAGGGGCAATAATTAAAGATATAAATTCATGTAACATTTGCATATTTATCATGAAGAAAGTGAAGAAAAGATGGTGAAACAAAAAGCCACCCATGTGCTAAACAAAATGTAAAGATGGTGCAAAAATAAAAAAATAAAAAACTTGAGCTAGTATTATTGCACCAAAACATCTCATTAATTATGAAAAATGGAGATAGTAGCCCATTATTACACCAAGTCATCCCAATACTCATGAAGATTGGAGCTAGTAGCCCATTATTGAAGATCAGATTTTTAGACTTAGACTCTTGGACCCATGGATGGACAGTGGCTAGTTATGACAACCTTAGATTACTCGAGACTATTTGTTTTGTGTTAACAACCATTAAATGTATATCCCATGTCTATCCTAACCCCTTTATGACCCTTTAAAACCATACTACCCTTGTTGCTTTCGAGAATTATTTAGACCCTAATTCTAACTGATGCAGATTTGTGTACTTTCCAAGCTTATGATAGAACACATGCTATGACTGTGCAATTGAGCGATCACCCTGAAAATAAAACACTTAGACTAGTGGAGAGCTGAGTGACTTTTTATCCCCTTTTCGTGAGGTGTACGGATTTGATATTTTCTAGCATAAGAGTTTTATAAATTCATTTCTTGAAGTTATTCTTGAAAAATCTTTTTATGAAATGTTCTAACAGGTTCTACTTGAGGGCAAGCAGAAGTTAAGTGGGGCGATATTTGATAACATCAAATATTTAATACTTTTTGGTGGCAAAATACCCCCTATATTACCTGAAAATGTTTCATTAACACTCAAAAACGAGAGACTTTCTATCAATTTGTAGTTTTCAGGTGAAATGCAGGAAAGTGACAAGAAACAAGGGAAAAAAGACTCAAAGTGTAAATATTTAAAGAATGTTATGGCGCAACACCAAATATAGTTACGCCGTAACATATATTAAGCAAGTACGAAAGATCAAGGACAACTTTACGGCGTAACACCATATCTAGTTACACTATAAACATGAATTTAGAAGGAAATCTTACCATAGATAGAGTTACGGCGTAACACCCTATCTGGTTACGCCGTAACCATGAAGATCTACAAATATTGAAGGAAGATCACAATATAGAATGCCGTGTAAGAAGGTTACGACATAACACATTTATAAGTTACGCCATAACATGTTCGATACCTATAAATAGAGGCCTCATTCAAGCTATTTCGACATCACTTCCTTAAAATCCAATTGGAGGGGTGACAAAGGCTTCTAACCTTCAAAGAATTCCACCTGGAGTCCAAGGGAGATCACACTTTACTTACTTTTTGTATTTAATCGTTCAAATACGAATACTGTAAGAATTTTGAGCTTTTAATCTATGATTACTTCTATTTCTTGTTGTGTTTCCGTTACCATGAGCGGCTAAGCACTTAAAGTGTTGGCCTAGTTATGTAATTACTAATGTTATGATGTTTGTTTCCTGTTAGATTATGATTTCGTTAGATATTCCTTGACTATCGTGTAACCTTGCGTTTTGGTAGTACGGGTTGTTTGGACCTGGCTTGCCTCATCATTAGATTATCTAGTCAATATGGGATCCAACGGGTACTAGGGAGGATCTATGACTCCGACCCCTAGTGTAGGAACTAACCGGTCTCCGCACTTATCACTTAATATACTTAAAAAGCACAGGAACTCTTTCAGAGAGGGTTAATAATCTTTATAGGTTATTAGATATGTTTTGGGAGTAGTTGGGATTAATCACTACAACCTGGATATCCTACCTCCTATACAATTTGGACTGAGTCAGAATCGTGGGAAGTATAGGATAGACTGCATATGCATATTCAAGTCTATCGACCTTAGAAACCGCTAATGAAAACATAGTTTAACATTGCATAGGAAAATATTTTTATAACAATAGTAATGAAGTAACTAGGTTAGCATGTTTTCTCTCTTGATATTTCCAATTCTTTTAATTTTCAGTAATTTATTTTATTGTTATTTATTTCAAATCAATTCAAACCACTTTTAAAACGTGGCATTTCAAATTAAAACTAATTACAACTTAGCTCTTGGGATGACCACGGATTTACCATTTTATACTACACACGATCAGGTTCTCTGCCCGTTAGTGCGTTATCAGGTAGATCGAGTTTTATAAATTTAAAACTTGATAAATAAATATTTCAAAAGAAACTACGCATCATTGATGGTTAGAAAATAATCTATGGATAACTTATTATGGGGTTAATGGGCCACGGCCCAATAAGGCAAGCCAAACCGAGGCTTGGTCTTGGTCCGTGAGTATTGGCTTACGTTGTGGTTTACATCTCGAACTTATAATTACTAGTAAGTGTAACATTTCTCATTTTCATGTCATTGTACGACAATTATTATTAGTCACTATTTATTTTAGTCCGATACGCGTTTACTTTTAATTTTTGCTTTTGAGCTAAGAATCGCGTAGACTAGAAATAACCATTTAATGTAAACGGTCATCAAATAAATTAAGGTTTACATCAACCAAGTAAGAAATAATTACTAGGAAGATAATTATGTACGTTGCGTATTTATTTTTATTGGTCACGTAAAAGGGTTAAGTTTCGCGATAAAATACATTTGGACGCACCCCGGAAATACCTAGACTCGAAACAATACCTAATATTAATGCCTAAACACAAAACTTGACCAAATCTTGTGTTAATAACACAAAATAGCCGAATATGGGTACAAAAAGCCCACATAAATCTTCCTTGGTGCACTAGCTAAATCAAATCTTCTAAATAAATCCTAAAGTACTAGTACATCCTCAAACTAATTAAGGATAGTACTTAATGTCTCCTACTAGCCAAATGTACATTGGTTAATAACCAATTGTTCCTTTTGAGCCCTCTAGGCCACGGTTAACAAGGAAGAAACACACAAAATCCTTAAGATTTCCTAATCTAACTAAATCTTGTACAACACTTGGCTAATTAAAGCTTGTACTTAGGTGGTTTAGCAAGAAACAATATGCGACTAACTAGAAACCACTAAACCACAAGGCTAGGACACGGTTTGGCCTTGGTTATGTAACTAGGAGAGTAACTAGCTTCTTTGCCTATAAATACACACTCATACTCACCGATTGATACTCTTGAAAACTCACACACTCCTTAAAACTCTCTCAAACAACTAAACATATATTGCTTCCTTTGTTCGGGTCATCAAACGCAAACAAACACCTTCCACTTCATTCATTCGAACCCACAAACCTAGCAAAGGTTTGTATAACGGGTGCATAAGGGTTACACGAGCTAAGGGTTAGCATTCTACACATTCATTACTCCAACCAAGAACTCAAGGACCCTTGTAAGTCTCTCACGATACTTTACATTTCATAGTTTAATTATCGCTTGATTTCTAGACTTGTGTCGCGACCCATATAGGGTTCGCGTACCTATATATGTACATGTTATACTTGCGTGGTGCAAAGACCTATTTAAAACGCATGTACAAAGAGGGATTATGTCATCCAGGGGCTTAAGTGCCTTATTTATATGAAAACTCGACTTCGACGTAAACAATATACATTATACACAAAATGGTAAGAAAACTATACGTAAACTTTCTTGTAAACACGACATGAAGACTAAGGAATGTGTAGGCAACCTTATCTAGCGTATAGCGAACACGACCCTATGCATGCAAAATAAACTCACATTTGGTATACTGACTCGTTAACGGTATCTTAAGAGGTACTAGATCATATAACGGGCCACTAATGGCTTCGTTTAACCCACGCAGTCCACACTCAGGCCCAACAGTAGGGCCCACGGAGTGGTAATAATCCCTACGAACTTATCAAGGCAACCTACGAGCTCATTGAAACTTATATAGGCCCTTATACCCTTTAAAAACCAAACGAACATTAATGGACCTTGGTACTAATTTTCAGTAAATGGTTGTTGGGCCAACGAGCCCAATAAGCTCAAAATAAGCTCATTCGAGCTTATCAATGGGCCAAACAGCTTAAGCAAACTTAAATAAGCACAACGAATGCAATTGTACTACCAGGAGTAACTAATATGCTACCAGTAGGAATGACTATATCTACCAGTAGTAACCATTATGGTACTACCAGTACTAATGACAACGTTGTACTACCAGGAGTAACAAATATACTACCAGTAGGAATGACTAAATCTACCAGTAGTAACCATTATGGTACTACCAGTACTAATGACAACATTGTACTACCAGGAGTAACTAATATGCTACCAGTAGGAATGACTATATCTACCAGTAGTAACCATTATGGTACTACCAGTACTAATGACAACATTATTCTACCAGGAGTAACAAATATACTACCAGTAGGAATGACTATATCTACCAGTAGTAACTATAAAGACCTAAATTTCATTTTTGTAAACTTAAAGGACTAATTATGTAATTATCAAAACTAAAGGGTTTACAGTGTAAATGTTTATATTTTATAAACCTAAAGACTAAAGTAATAACAGTATATATAAACTAGCAAATTTATTGTAGTTTATACATTAAGTCTTTAGCCTAAACTTGTAGACTAAGATTGGCCGTATTTACTTAGGTATATGACGGTGTGATTCATACTTGGATAACTATTATTAATTTCCAGAGGACTATTCACTCAGGTGAGTTCATAGCCCTATGTTTTACAATTATTTAAATGATTTACATCCTTGGGGTGAGAACATGCTTTGTTTTACAAATTGGACGCAAATATACATTTTTATACAACAATTACATGTTTGCCTAAATAGCGATAACCCATTGAGCCCGTTATCATGAACTATTAGTTGCATAGTTGTAGTTGGGAACTGCATTGTGTGAGCGCGAATGTTATTGATAGATCTATTCGGGATTGACAATCCCCGTTCGGGTGACTAGCTATCACCGGGAACGAACATTATAGCATGTCTAATTTGGGATGTTTCAGGTTAGAACATCATCCAGGGGCAATTACTGGCAATTTATTTGCATTCATACATGTCAAGCTTTGGTGTCATGAGCTTAGGAAACGAAATCACTTTTTATGATGTTTGCATGTGTTGCTAACTCATACACTTGGAAATCTTGCGGTCCTACTAATAATTTACATAAACCTATGAATTCACCAACTTGATGTTGACATTTTAAGCATGTTTTTCAGGTCAATAAGGCATGAGGTGCGATGATACATTGGAAGTCAATAATTGAAGAGTCAACACTTAAGATTTAGGGTCTTATTACATTTTGGGGGACAATTGTTATAAACCGGAATCTTTATTTATATTGTTGAACATTTTGAAGCCTTGGGCTTATGTAACAAACAAGTATTTTGTTAATCCAATGTATCTTTTTCAAACGACACGTTTAGTGGTCGTTCTCATATCTTGTGCTATTGATCCATAAATGTAACGCCCTCGGATATCCAACATTCCGCTGCGTGCTTAGATTTGAGGGTGTTACAATTTACCTTTCCACCCTTATAGCGTATCTTAGGAGGAGGGGTAAATGCACCACCATGGTTGATCTTCAGGCAAAAAACAATTGGAAAAGCACCTAATAACATTAAGAAATTGAGAGTTATCCACACGGGGAAAAACACCTAATAACATTAAGAAATTGATTAAAAAAATTCGTCATGGAAATGACAATACAGCTACTTACCATAATCTACATAGGGATCTGCTTTTGAACCCTTCTTTTGAATCCTCCATTCACACAACATTTTTTTCCTAGGGTTTCTTTCAGATTTGGGGATTTAGAGAAGTTAGGTGGTTTGGTGTTTTGATAATAAATGGTAGGGATTGAAAATGTTATGAAAAGGTTTTATAGAGTCAAACAAGGGATAAAGACTCGTCAAAAGCCCGCCAAACAAGAAAAGACATAAATACCCCGCGTGTGCTGGTCACGTGACCCATTTTCGTTAGTAAAACTGACGATCGTTACCAATAGGGACTAAACCCGATACGGGTGAAAACCTTGGGGACAGGATCCGGGAAAAAAAAAGTTTAGGGACCTTTTTCGTTAAACCCGACAGACCACAGGGACCATTTATGCAATTAACTCTGCAAATGTGCATTCTTTGAACACTCTTAATATAGTACATTACATACTGTCACTCTTGAGCATACTATTAGGTTCTAGATGACTCATTATTTCTTAAAAATTACAACAACTTGCTTTCTCTCTCATTCAATTCTATAATTCCACACACTTTGATTAGGATTATGTCAATCGGAATTAAAGCATGTTAGTTGAGTCATTTTAGGCCATATTTGAAAAGAGAATACAAATTTTATCTTTGCTACACTTTATTTGGAAAATATAGGAATTCTATTTTGTCTAACATGAGAATGGCTATTGGAGAACCTATTACACTAGAAATTCAATTTAACCTAATGGTTGAATTGCTTCCAGGAGTGAAGTTGGGTTCGTGGTATAACCTGTAAAAATGGTCGTGTTTAGCCTGAATTAAGCACCACTAGTCATAGTCTTATATTCATTCTCTAATTTGATTAAATGGCTCTTTCTAAATATGCCTAATGATAGTGTACATTGATAGACTTTGTATCTTATTAGGAGTGCATACTAAATAAGAAGAAATTAAGATTCTTCTTAGTCAATCTAGACAACTTGCACCTCACATATGTGCTCTGAAGTATCCAGATGATAACTTGCTCCTATGTAATGCATTATATGCCTTCATGATTATCTTGATGCTCGACATTTATTTGCTTAGCTATTTAATGCATGTCTATTGTAAAGGTTTTTGTCTTTTTCTAGCAATTTAGATAAAATATCTCTTAGTTTATCTAAATAACACATGCTCCTAAATGTTAAATGCTAATATGTTTTTAATGATGATTACATTTAAAATTATCATGTTTTGTATGCGTCATTTTACATGACTTACATGTTAATTGTGTACCTACACTATGTCAGTTTGATGCATAACAATTAACTTTTAAATGTTATATAGTCTTACACATTAATCTCGTTGATGCAAACTTAGATAAACTTGCATGTGTAAATCTATGTGTCTTATGCATCTAGGTATATATTTTCTGACACTAGAATATTTTTCTTCGCGTCCGTGTCACAAATCTAAAAAGTCAAAAGAGTCCTAAAATGGTCTTAAATCTCCTAGAGTCTTCACTCACACATTCCCTTAATCATCATCTCGTTTTCTTCCAAATAATCTACTATTTTGTCAAGGAAAGGTTAGATACAAATCTCCTCCAAGTAGGTTTGAAAACTTAAATATCTGATCCGAAATATTCAAGTATATTTAACTTGTGATTGCAAACGTTAAAGGTCATATCTGAAAATTCATATTCAAGCCTTTTAACAACATAAGTTAGAACGCTCTTCTTTTCTCTTCAAAGAAAACATTCTTTCTCTTCAACGAATACATTCTTTGTCTTTCGGGAAATTGTGATCACACCTCTATCCTCTCACTTAATCACGCCTCTACAACCATATATATGGCTAATTTATTTTGTCCACCATTACCGCTACCACCTTTAAGACAACCTCATACCTCGTCGTGTGATTGTTCTATGAACATTCACAATGCTCGAGAAGAGCTACATAACTTCATAGATGCAGTGCATCGTATGCTAACCACAATCCGTCTTGGCATTGTCAAGCTCGTCGCTTCTATCTTCGTTTGTTTTCTTATTTATTTATTTTTTCACTCGCGGACGAAACATATCGAGATACGTCACCATTTCCTTCGGGACAATGTTTAAAAAGGAAACATTTCAATCGAAAAAGCTCCGTCTGAAGATAACATCGTCGACATTCTTTCTAAACCCATCAAGCGTGAATCGTTCAATTATCTTCGTCTAGGTCTAGAAATGATGGAACACATTCCATAAATCTTTCTCTTCTTTTATACTAGTCTCGATTCTAGTCTATTTTCTATTCTATGTGTTGTGACAACTTAATTACTTCATCCGAAGTATTTTAAGTATTTTTTATTAGCGAAATGCAAATTAAAATGTCACTCCATTCGAAAAATTCATCAAAAATCAAATCCAAAACTCACCCCCTGAAGACGGCCCCCGTAAATATGGTGGACCCCTGATTTAATTCAGATGGACCCCATATATATTAGGGACCTTCGGCAGTAGGTGAGAGATCTTTCTTTCTTTACCCCTCTCTCCTGCTACTACGAGCTGACGTCTATCCTACACTCAAACCTCATAACCATCATTCACTCTTGTTAGTGGTTACTAGTTCGAGTACATCATCAAACCAACAAGGTGAAATGAAAATACAAGTCTTGAGTCATCCACCGAGTCTCCTTCACAAGAAGATTCGCCATGAAATCCGTCACTACCAACATAATCACAACCTAATAATGACTTATCATTACTACAACCCATGAAGGATGAACTACCTTTCACAAAGCACAAACCTGTGCCTAATATCTCTCTATAGATCAATAGTTCATCCTCATATCCCAACACTCATAAGCATCATTTCTTATGTTGTCAATAGTTAATTGAATTTCATAATGAAATGCGTCTCATTCTCAAACACATTCCTTACAGTCGATATACTCACAATCTATCACTACATAATAAATCCCCTCACATACAAATCTTGGTCCTCACATATCGTAGACGTCTTTTCTCAACTCTAATAGTATTCTCACTCCTAAACATTCCTTTTCACTAATAATAAGTCTTCTCACCTCTAACGTCTCTTCGCACTTCTAAACGTTTCTTCTCACTTCTAATAGTCTTGTTACCTTCAAACAGAGGTGGGATTTGAACGATGTTGTATACCTCATCCATTATGGTCTCTGTTTCGGGCTCATCACTATGCTCGTTCTGAATATTAAAAATTGGATTATCATAATTCAAAGTGTATTCAGAATCGAGCTTAGATGGATTAGTGTATGATGTATCATACGAATCAAAGAAAGAGTCAAGAGAATCCAGGGGTGTCACGGATACCCTTGGGATTGGAACGAAGTCATCACTATCCTTAAAAGGATTTAATTTGATTTCCTCGACCTCCATTAAAAAGGTATCGGGTGGTCCCCCTATAAGAGTATAGATCTCTGACTTAACAACTTCTTAAGGTTCACCCTTTAATAATTTTTCAAAAAAAAGGGTATCTCCCTCAGAATTATAAATTTCATTATCAATATCAAGAGGTTTTTCGATTAAAGACTTAGTCGTGCTAGGTTCATCATCTTTAAGCTCTTTAGGAGGGAGATCTCTCAAGATTTGATCGTTTAATAATTCTTCTAGAAAAAGAATATCTCCCTCCAAGTCATAGATGCCATTATTAATACCCGATGGTATCGAGTCATCTAGAGAAAGAAAAGCGCCGGTCACCTCCAAAAGCAAGTCAATTTCCCCGGAGGGAGTAAGAGAAGGGGAGAGAGACTCAACGACAGGGTCAGGAGAAAGAGTGGGACTGCCACTCAAAGAATTGTTTTCAATAGGAAGGTTATCACACAAAGAATCAACAATATCAATTCTATAAACGAAATGGTCGACACGTCCCGTAGGATTCTCTAAAGCTGAACATTTTCTTCTTAAGCCGACATGGAATGGATCGTGGCTGATATGGCATAGCTGCGGTCTTCCTTAGGTTTTGGTGGTCGAACATGGTAGAGTTTCCTGGAGGTTGACAATGGATGTGATCTAGACTAGGAAATTCCAACCACTTCCGTTATGGTCTCCGGTTCTTGTTCCTTTTCTTGATAAACGAGAAAATTAGAATGAGAAGAAGAACCCATCCAATGTTTAAGCTATTCATACAAGTAACATTTCAATCTCAAGCATGGGTGGGGGGGGGGGAAGGGGGGGGGGAGGGGGGAAAAGAAAAGGGAAATGAAAAAAGAAAAAAGGTTCGTTCGGGTGTTGCTCGAGAACTCACCTAATGGTCTTTCTTGAAAATCTGCCATTTGATCCATTTGATGTTGCATTAATTGAACCGCTGCTTCTTGATTTTGGTCATAAGTTTCTCGCATGCTAGCAAAATGATACTCAAGAGCTTCGACTTGTTTAGTAAGAGCGATAATGGCATCAATTTGAGTTGAGGTACCACCACTACTCGAAACTTGAGGTGTATTTCTACAACTTCGAACTCTGGCTTTATTCTCAATAATGGTTAAGGTATCTTGAGTATTTCTTGTCATTAGATTTCCACCCGCTGCTGTATTGAGAAAATCTTGATGAAATTGACACAACCCGTTATAGAAAAAATTAATTTGGTGAAGGAGAGGGAATCCGTGATGAGGACATTTCCTTAATAAATCTTTGAATCTCTCTCAAGTTTTGGTAAAACTCTCATCGAAAACTTGTTGAAAGTTCGTGATTTCTTTTCTAAGCTCTCTGGTTTTAGAATAAGGGAAAAATCGATTCAAGAACTTTGATACTAAATCATCCCAAGATGTGATAGAATTAGGAGGTTCGTTCTCAAGCCATGTCCTCGACTGCTCTATAAGAGAAAACAAGGAAAGGAATTAATAATACCAGGCAACTTCCCACATCATTAGGCACTTGGTTTAGTCTTAAGTTCGGTTATTTGTACAATCTCCTTGATGGAGTGAATAGGAATCATCATTTTCAAGACCAAAGAAAGGATTGTTACTTATGAAATCAAGTAACTCGGGTTTCAATTCAAATTGATCTGCTAGAACGGCTGGAACAACGATAGCATCTTCAATACCTAAAATAAGTATTCGGAGTAGCTCTTCCATCAGTCTCAAATGATCAGCCATTTGGACGTCTTCAGCGTTCTCGTCCTCTCCTTGTATACAATCATGAAAAAGATTATCTGACTCAGATTCTTCTACTTGACGAAATTGTAAACTCTTCTCAGGATTGGGAAAATGTAACTCGATCTGGTTCGAAGAAAATTTCACTCTTATGTACCCAAAGTAAAACTGAGAAATTTGGTGTTTTATAAGTTTTAGAAATTCTTTGTAAATCTTTATAATCCTCATTTTTATTATATATATAAAAGAAAAGAAAAAGTAAAATAGAAATGGAAAATATTTTTTTGATTTTTAATAAGAAAAAATAAAATGATTTTTTTTTTGGATTTTATTGATTTTATAGATTTATATATATATATATATATATATATATATTTATAATAGGTAGAAAAATAACTTTCTAAAAGAAAGGATCTTCAAGGCATCCACCGCGAAACAAAACGTGATGATCGTAACAAAAACTCCCCGGCAACGGCGCCAAAAACTGATTCGCACGAAACGTGCTCGTCGAGTTATAGTATAGTATAGTAGTTCCCGTAGGATGTGAAAATTGTTTGAGGACAAACAATAATCAATCTTCCAGAGTCGAAGTCCCAACGAGGTTTGAATTGAAAAATCACAATTATGTTTTCAAAGAATAATGCTTGATTATCTTTTAAAGTTTTTGGTTTAAAGAATATATATATTTATTTAAAACTAAGAAAATTATACTATTATTAATACTAAAAATTATACTAAACAATTAAGCTACGAGAATTATAATAAAATGATCTAAAAGATTATTAAGATGCAAATGCTTGCTAAGTGATGTGAAAAGTTCATTAAGTGTGAATTAGGGTTCATTAACGAATTAATTCCCTTAGATAATATAATTATCTCACAACGTTGGCTTATTTTGACAAAAACCTCTTAAAAAGATATTAATTACTAGATGTTTAGTTTAACGATTTTTCTGGAATTTGCCCTTTAAAATATTTAAACCACAAATCTAAATAATCAAAAATTATTAATCAATCAAACCTTTTTCAAATCCACACTTAAATCCCAATGTACAATTTCACTTAACAAGCACTAATTAAACTACTCGCTACTCATAATGATCAAATAAGCAAAGCAAAATATTTTAATTCTAAGCTACACTAATGTATTGAAAAAGGATAAAAAATGGAACCGAATTGAAGACCCGCAAATAAACGATTACCACCCGATTTAGTAAGCTAAATAAAATATTCAAATTCTTTTTAGCTTACTAATTCCCTAAGCTCCACGCCTCATGAGTAGACCGGTCCCAAAAATTACAAAACATAAGATAGAACTGTTAACCAAAAAACAGTTTATAACAAATTCAATTTTGCAATCTTTGTTAACACTTGTGGCCCGACAACGAAAATTCATTCAAACCAAACGCACCCTATTAGTAAAACAGCCACAGGTCCAACAAACAATTTCGCAGGCCCAGTTAAATTCTTCAAACTAACCAAGGCCCAAATGCAGGTCCAAAAAAATAAGAATAAAAGAACAAGTTTAAATAATAAGCTAAACATTCTTATTTCAACAAGTTGAAAGTTATTTGCTCGATAAGCTAATCAGAAAAAAAGAACAATCACAAGCCACACTAAACTCTTATTTGATTAAGCACAAAGATCTTGATTAAGCTAGATAAAAAGAAATCAAATAAACTAAAACAAGTATTTCAAAAACTTTAATAAGCAACTAAAATTTATATCAAATAAACTCAAACGAAACTAATAAGCTATTACAATCGAGACCTCAAATTGAATAAGCAACACGAATTAAGCTACAATCCATATAATCAAATAGTACTCGAATCTAATTCAAATAAGCAAACTAGATTATTATTATAATAAGCACATGAAACATTTATCTAATAAGATAATCTTTTGATTTAAAATCCAAACGAGATCTAAAGACAATCAATAAGCCACTGAACGAAAAATAAGCTCAACAAAAACTTATTTAAAAACTTATTAATTCGAAACTTATGAAAGAAATAAGCAAATGAATTCAATAAGCTAACACTTATTCAATTTACAACTTATTAATGAATAAGCTCAGAATATAAGCTCCTAAGAATAAGCTATTTGTAGAGCTTATGTCGAAAAGCCATAAAGAAAAGAAAGAAAATAAGCCGGATCCATTAAGCTAAACAAACATCACCTTCATTAAACAAGAAAATAAGCTCTTGATACAATATCCAATAAGCTGTCGAAAACAGTTTTTACAATAAGCACTAACTAAACAATAAGCTAAAACTATAAAACTAATAATCTAAAAATTTGAGAGAAGCATTTTAAAAACTAAATCCTAACTCCCCACAAATTGAGGGGAGCGAATGGGCTTAAATAGCCACAAAGGGGTGAGTATTGAAAATTTTCTTCCAACCATTCCAGTATCAATTGATCAATCATTGGCTCTCCTTTGTGTGACCTCAGATCCAGAAAAAAAAGGTATGATCCACCATTGGACGAGTGACAGGTGGACTTCTTTTGGCTTAGTATCCACGCTACCAATTCTGTCTGTTTGATCTTCAATGCAGATATAAGAAATTGAATTTGACTTGCAAATTTTTGCCTAGCCACGTGTTTCATTCCTATTCGCCCCTTTCCAATGTAGTGGGATAGCACATGACTTGTGTGGAATTAATTTGGCCTCCACGTGACTTGACGTCACCTATTCATACAACTTTATTAATTTGGCTTGATCTTTATTGGGCTAAGAATTAACATGGGCTGGTCCGGCCCATTAAAATGGGTTACGGGCTGGCCCATTAAGATCCGAGGGCACTGTTGGACTCGTTTTTCCGTGCTCTTTCCAATGGCATGCTCGGGGACTCTTCACGACTTAATATTGATTTTGAATAATAGGCACTCTTGATCGCGACGAACCCGTAAATACCTGTTCTTGCTCCGTTTTCAATCATTTTTACCTGCAAGACATAAAAATACCAGACAAACATATTTGCAAGATAATTATCCATATTTTAGCATTTATAGTCTGATTAATAGTATTTTACGGGGTATAAACGATGTGTGTTTTAGCACACATCAAGCATATTGAATACTACCTAAAGATTATTGACCCAATCAAATTACCCAATGTAGATCATGATAAACTGAGAGTTGTTGTTTTCCCAATCTCATTGGCTTGAGGTACATGAAGATGGTTTAATAGAACCAAAGAATCAATCACTTGTTGGGTCGACTTAACTACAAAATTTTTTGGAAAATACTACCCGCCTTCTCGCATCGATGGAAATAACACTCCCGTAATAAAATGGGACCCAACTAATCCAAGATTCGAAGGTTGGTTGGCTACAAACTTCATAAACTATAAAACAATGGATATATTCACCAAAGAAGCTTTGTGGGATTACTGGAAAATGGGTGGTGATGAAATTGAGCTCAATGATGATGAATCTTCTGATTTTAAAGAGTACAGGAGTGACAAGGAGGAAGAAACTGGCGAAATATTTAAAATTAAAACTGATATTTTTGACTATGAGACACCTCTCTGTTTGGCATTCAATGAATTTAATTACCTTCTTAAAGTAGATCCGGACCTACTTACAAAGGATATTATAGGGTTTAAAACTTATGAAGATTACAAAGATGATTGGATCTACGAATGGAATGGGAATGTACCATGGGTGTATGACAAACCATGGCTTGATAATGGAATATGGAAGGAACCAAAACTAGTCGAACATACTTGCAAGCCTTTCAACTATAAAACTGGATGTTCGAAATGGCCAACCTTTAGTTGGAGAGGGGATGGTTATTGTAATGGAGGAAATTTGCCTGGTACTTACCATATTGGAAACTTGCTCCATTACCAAGACCTTGAATGGTATGAGGCTCTGAAAGATAGCAAACTAAAAAATGAAGCTTTAAGGAATAAAGCTATCATGGAAGGTTTGATCAGTAATAATGAATCAAGTAATGATTGTTGGAAAAGATTGAAGAGCCATGAGATTTACTACTACAATTATGATAAATGGGAATATGAAAATGAAACTCATAAAGAAGGACATGAGTTATGTGGTATCAAAACTCGCGAGGTGCCGATTTACCAAATAAAAAGATACAAGATGATCAAATATTCGTTCAATAATGAAGAAGAATATGTTGCTGTAAAAGAAAATGAATACGACAATCTTACAATCACAAGTGAAGAGGCATGCCGAGCTTACCAGGAAATCTTTCAGATGATGGATGGTTACGCTCACCGAGTGAGAAGCTGAAGAAAAGTCTAACTTAAAGACTTCGCTGTAAACAAAAGTGTTTCCGGGGACAACCCGGAATGTTATTTAATTTTATCGAGTCTGTCTTCCCAGACATCAATACGCCGTATCCGCTCCATACCATACGGTGTATTGATTGTCTGGAAGTTATCAGTCTTTACTTTTTATGCACTTTAAAAAACATTATTGTCAGTTCTTGCAATACGGCGTATTCATGCACATGATATGGCATATTTACTAAACTGACCCGTATTTAGTTTGTTTAGTTTAATTTAAATTAACCGTAGGTACCAAGATAGGAATACACGTTTTTTTCCTATATTTTATACAGGACCTCGTGAAAGAAATATCGATGAATATTGGTGGAGAATTTACAAATCTAGAGATCTTGAAGTGTTGGAGTCTTGAAACTTCAAGGCGTCTGTTCAACACAATCTTGCTCAAATAAACTCAACATGGAGAATCTACCGAGCAAATATCAGGGGAGTTTCTCATTCTAATTCTTTTTAATTCTCGTATTTAATGTTTTATATATACAACGAGGATGTTGTATAATTCAAGTGGGGATGGAATTAAAATGTTTACTTGTCCTAATTTTCACACTAAAATGCTTAAATTATGCTCAATTTTTTTTTCAACCATGCTTTTGTGAAATTACTCTATACATAACCTGCACACAATAACCCTTGTTAGATATTGTGAGGATTTAACTTATCCGTTTCTAAATGTTTACCGAAATTCCACAAAAATATGAGTGTGTCGGTGATGTTGTAGACTTTAGAACTTGGCTTGGTATATCTATTCGAGACCGTAGTGATAAGTACTATGGATTTAGATGGAGTAACTTGTTTAAATTGGTAAATTTTAGGATTACACCCAAATCGCCTTTACATGTTGCTTATTAACTAACTACACTGGTTAGTTAACCCCCATATAAACCCTTTGTTTACTCTCACTTTAAGAGTAAGATACCCCTAAAACAACCTGTAGAGCCAATCCTTTAGGAACTACACCAATTATTTGTTTCGTTACACCTTTACACCTTAGTCTACCCTGTTAGATTAAGTTTATTTTACAGTTGCTAGTTACTTAAAGTGTAAAGTTTATATTTCCCGAGTCTTGTGTCTATTTTGGTACGGTTGGAAGAAATTTGCACATTGCAAATGGGAATGTATATTATAGTCAAAACTCATGTATTTTTACTACCATTGCAATTATTGGTACGTCCGAAGAATGAAGGAATTATCTGGAATTATTATGATCGTGAAGATGGTGAAACTACACCGAGTTTCGTAGTATAGTATTAGCAAAAAAAAATCAAAAAAGTTAGAAAAATTGCAACAAAAAAAGAGAAGAAAAGTTTGAAGATAATCGTTTCGCAACTACCGAAGGAATTACACGAAGGATCAATTATTCGTTGATACCAATCGACGATGTAGAGTATTGTATAAAGTGGGAGATATCGCCACTTACCTTGTAAAGTATGTAAAGTATAGGATGAATGGGAAGTTGACCGTTACGGGAACGCCAACTTAGGTTGTTGTTTTTTATCTATGATCGAGACGTTGTAAATAGTCGTGTCTTTATTATGGTAACGGTCAGGGAAAAGTGTCTAGAAACTTGTATTTTAGACTTAATCTATTTGTTTCGTAATTTTTATTTAACAACAATTTAATTTCCTTTCCTAATTATTAACCATGGGTTTTACGCGAATGAGAATGTGATCGAGCGTGCATGTCTATTCCGTCGTTACGGCCATGTATGCATGTCTCAGCTGCCTTGTTGGTTTATTACTATTGGTGAAAGTTAGAAGATCCATACCCTATATCATTCTTCATCCTAACTGTTGGTTAAATTCGAATAAGGATGTGATGGAACACGCGTGTCTATTTCGTCGTTACGGCCATGTATGTGTGCTCAGCTGCCCTTGTTGGGGTGGTACTTTTGGTGAAAGATTGTAGAATGATCAACCCTAAGCCTTCTCATATAAACCCTATTTACCTTTATAAACTTGTTACTCCTACTTTAGCGGTGGAGAATTGATCATTGCCAAGCTTATGATAGAAAAACTCTCACAACCGAGCAATTGAGCGAATTATTACATTTAACAATGTAATTAGGTTAGTGATTTTAGTGTTTCATCTTCCTACTAGACTACTTCGTGGGTGTTGGTTTGGTACTGTATATATCAAATAAATGCTTTAAGGAATTATCCTAGAGGATACATTTTTTTTAAAAGCTACTTGAGGACAAGTAGGATTCAAGTGGGGGATATTTGATGACATCAAATAACGTCTATTTTATAGCATCATTTATCCCATGTATTTAACCCATTTTATATCATTATTGCAAAAAATTGTTACTTAATCGTTTATATTTGAGAATTGTAGTAATTACAGAGTACTTGGTGAATATTAGCAAAAGGCGCGCATTTTGGAGCTTAAATGAAGATATTTTGAAGATTACTATTCTGAAGACCAATACGCCGTATCCATCAAGAAAAATATGGCGTATCCGTGCCTTCACTCACCAAAGACCACAAAGGAAAGAAGATCAATACGTCGTATCTAGAAGAAGTCAATACATCGTATTGAAGATATAGTATGTGAATATTCTAGAAGATATCAGATGTGGTCCCTACTCCAAGAAACTCCAATACGCCGTATCCAATCCCTTGGATACGCCGTATCGAACCGACTTCTAGACCCTTTAAATACAAAACTAAAAAACGAGTTTTAAGTGCGCTAAATCATATTCTCGATACCTAAACCATAAAAGTCAATTTTCAGAAGAGAAAAAGAGTAGAAGAGGTCTTGCAACGCATTCCAATCCATAGAAGACAACGCGTCATTTCTTATACTTTTGTAATCGTTCTGTTTTTGGTATCATTCGTTAACTCGGTTAGTTTACCTTGGCTAAAACAATTACCCTTGTATTAATTATGATGTTTGAAGGCTAATACCTTCGGGTATTAGCCATTATTATGAAGATCTGAATGTTTGGTTTTGTTTATATCTCGATTGCTTAATTTATCGTTGCATGCTTGTTTATGTTTATCAATTTATACTTGTTTACGTGCTTTTGTATGTGACCTATCATTCAACTGGATCTAGTGATACGGACCAAGTAATCTAGATGCTGGGATAGCTCTTCATATAGTAGTTTATACATCTAGAATCATAGGATCACAAGTATTGTCCTTCTAAAATCGTGCTAAGGATACGCTTCTGGCTTAACTAGTTAACGGAAATTGCCTTTGGTTATTGAACGTTTGACAAGTAGGGTAATCAAGATCATTCAACAAATAATGTTCTATTCCCTTGGATTATGTGGACTATTGAACTACTAGTGTATAAAATTGCCATTAAAGCAGTAAAGTTGGGTAAAAGTCTCTTAAATAGGGTTTAACACAGATCGCACCATTGCTTTAATCCTTTAAGATAGATTTATAATCATCCCCCCCCACCCCAGCAAATAAGAGCTTTATGCGGATGCTTTAATTGTGACAGAATTAATGTGTCTAGGTCTTAGGATGAAGTCCTGCCTAAGTCTAAGAATGATATGCCTCTTCGAGATAAGTAATCATTGCACTGAATAAACAAACCAACTTCTAATCGGATTAGTAATGGCTAATACAGTTTTCTATCATAAGGCTCGACCGCTCTTTTATCCTTTGTTAATTTACTTGCGTGGGTTAAAGTGTATTGAATTGATTGTAGTCACCAACAAACCCGTGCCAGTCTCTTTGGCTGAAACCCCCTTTTTAACTGTTAGAATTAGGATTCGAGTTAACATATGATTAGCATAGGTTTGACTTAGATTAGAATTAACTTAGATTAGATAACCAAAATATAAATAAATTGAGAGATTTAACCTCGCTTCAAGTGTTCGACACCCTACTTACCACGAATCTACCACCGATCGGGTACACTGCCCGTTAAAGTGTTGTTTTTGGTTAAGTCGGCAAAATATAAATTTAAAACTTGAACTATCATAAATAAACACCACACAACGACACATCAACTATTCTGTTTACCACACTCCAAATGGATTTGTTACAGGGAAAACTAGTCATGACCTGAATAATTTGGCCCCAATCATTTGGAATATTATCAGCCTCTATTTTCACTTTTAATCCTTCCCAAACCTTCATAGAGAATTCACACTGAAAAAACTATGTGAGTCATTTGTCTTCTTACATAAAGGACATACCAAAGTATCTTTACACCATTTCAACATCCTATCTTGAGTAAGCAATTTTTCCTTTATTGCTATCCAAAGAATAAAGGCACTTTTCGGATTACATTGAGAAAACCACACTAGCTTCAACCAATTAACTTTAGGCAAATCATTTTTATATCCATCCAATCCTGTTTAGTAGAGAAACTAACCCATTTATTTTCCTTAGTTCTCTATTTAACACCATCATTCCTATTATTCACCAAAGATGAAACTTGAACACGGGCTAAAATAGAGAAATCACTATACCATTCTTGAGGCCACTTCCATCTATTGCTATCAATCATTCTCAGGTCTAGCATCATAAAGGCATCTGTTATCAATAAAACTTGATAATGGGCCAATTTCATGCCAATAATCATGCCACATAGAAGTATTATTCCCATTACCAATTTCATAAATAATAAACTGCCTTACTTTGGTCCTTAAATCAAGCAAAGTTTTCCAAGTTCCACTATCGGATTGATTAACATTAATCTCCCAGAAACTCTTTCCCTTTAACTTTACCCTGTTGACCCATTTAACCCATAAACTTTCCTTATGAGTAATTAGCTTCTAGATATGTTTTATTAATAAAACTTCATTCCACTGATCCAACCTTTTCAAACCCAAACCACCTTCCATTTTTGGACTACAGACCACAGACCATGCAATTTTTGATCTCCCTTTAATGTCCTGACCCTTATTTCATAAAAAGTTTTTTAAAACTCTATTGATCTCATTAACAGTTGCTTTGAGGACCATTACTACAGAAGCCCAATAGGTCTGCATGGCAGCTAAGACAGCAAAAAATCAACTTAAGCCTTCCTGCATAGGACAAAGCTTTATTCTTCCAATCATTTACCTTTTTTTCATCCACCAAAATTTTACAATCATTAATACCAATTTTCTTTGCAAGCAGAGGAATTCCTAAGTACTTAACAGGTAATTTCCCAACATTAAAAAGAAGAATATCAAGAATTCTTTGTTCCCCCCCCCCCTCATCCACACTGCCAAAGAAAATCGTACTTTTATTCATATTTTATATTAGCCCAGAAGCTTTAAACTCCAATAGGGTATCCCTTATAACAACAACAGAGTTACAGTCCCCATGACTCATCATTAAAAGATCATCAGCAAATGACAAATGAGTGTGCTTGAGCTCTTTGCAGCCTTTGTGATATTTGAAGTTAGGATTCTGTTGAACCTTCCTTGCCATCATTAAAGAAAAAACTTCCATGATAAGAGTGAAGAGATAAGGAGATATGGGGTATCCTTGTCTAAGACTCCTTTCACTCTTAAAATACCCATGCCTCTCCCCATTTATACTGATAGTGAAAGAGGCTGAAGACACACAAGTCATAATCCACTTCACCATCTTCTTATGAAAACCAAACTGTCTTAGCACACTATCTAGGAATTTCTAATCAACTGTGTCATAAGCTTTGGCTAAACCAACTTTCAAAGCACATCTCTTTGCTCCATTCTTATAGTTGTATCCTTTTAAAAGCTCTTGAGATAAAAGCAAATTATCTTGAATGAGTCTTCCAGGTACCAAAACATTTGATTATCATTGACAAGTTTATGCAAAGCTGGTTTAATCCTTTCTGTCAAAATTTTACTAATACATTTATACAAGACATTGCAGCATGCAATTGGTCTGTATTCAGAGATCTTATTAGGCTGTTGGATTTTTGGAACTAAAGATATAATAGTAGCATTTACCTCTCCCAACAATTTTCCATTTGAAAAGAAGTCTCTCACAGCAGCACATACATCATTTCCCACAATACCCCAAGCTTTTTTGAAGAAAGCAGATGTAAAACCATCAGGTCCAGGTGCTTTGGTATCTCCAATATCAAAAATAGCATTCTTGATCTCCATATCAGTTACATCCTCAACCATACTAAGAGCCTCCTGATAGTTCAATCTAGACACAAATAGACTATCAATATCACAAATAGGTTCCACATTATCCCTAGGACCAAGGAAGTCTTTAAAATGTTTCACAAATTGGTCTGCAATCATACTCCCTTCAAATCTGACTCCTTCTTCCTTACATATACCAGTAATTCTACTAGAGTTTTTCCTGCTTTGAATTACTTTGTAGAAAAATCTACTATTTTTATCACCATTTTGAAGCCATTCAATTTTTGATTTTTGAAAAAGCAGCTTTTCCTCATCAGCAATAGTATCCAAATATTTCACCAGGTAATCAACTTTCATTGCTTTTAATTGAGAACAATTAGGATTCTTTTCCATCTCAATCTGAGTTTGCTTCAATTGATCTCTCAGTTTTTCCACATTCTCGAATAGATTCCCATTTTTCCAATTTAATCTACTCATAGGTTTTTTAAAGCTTTAAGCTTCTTGACAACTCTAAACATATTACAGCCTATAACCTCATTCTTCCATACATCCTTTACCACAGAGCTGAACTCAGGCTTATCAGTAATGTAATTAACAAATCTGAAAGCTTTAGTTCTCTTTGGGATACTTTTAAGCACTGTGAGAATAGCTGCACTATGATCAGAGGTTAAAAAAGGCATGAATTGACCAACAACATTTTCATATCTAGTCATAAATCATCCATTTACCATAATTGTGTCTAACTTCTTCATGATGCTAGGCACTGGCTTTCAAAAGAGATTTAATCCATGTATAAAACAAACTAGAACTATCAATATCTTCTACTTCAATATTTTTTACACATTCATCGACAATATTTTTCACTTTTTAGTTGCAGTTAAATAATTATTTCATTTAAGAAATTAATCACAAATGGTGGTAGTATTCATTGATGATCATTTAATGGAAATATGTATTATTGAGTAAACATGATAATTCCAATTCCAATATCATAATTACTTCACTCAACTCGCTTGTGTTAGTGCTAAACTTTCTTATCCTCCCACTAATATGTCATACATTATGTTTCAAACTAGGGATGGCAAAAGCACCCGAAACCGACGGAGAAAACTGAAACTCGAACCGGTTGGGTCGCGTTCTGGGGCGGGTTGGCGGTTTGGATGCGGGTTCAGGTATCGATAAAAAAAATTATTCGGGTACGGCTTCGATGACGGGTTCTAGTAATACCCGCCCCGATTACCCGTACCCATACCCGTTTAGCCGAATTTGTACCCGCTTTATTGTTATTATGATTAACTAGAGTACATATATATTATATATAATTTCTTCCTTTGTATTTTTTATATAAGTATCTTTATTATCTATGACATTTAGATGTTGTATATGAATTATTCGAAAACGTGAAATCGTTTGATAGTATTTTTTTTAACTTTTTAAATATATATTAAATATATTAGGATGTTTTGCTTTATTTTTTCAGTGGGTTTTAGTGTGATTTAGTCTTGATAATCGAGATTTTGTCCATAAAATATTTAATTGAGGATACCCGATACCCGGTGGGGAAACCCGAAAAACCGATGGATAATATTAAATGGATACCCAACGGGTTATAGGGCGGGTACGGATGTGGATATTATAAACGAGTGCGGGTACGGGTACACTAAAACCTGCCCCGAACCCGACCCGTTGCCATCCCTATTTCAAACCATACAGAAGATATTTATATCTAGTGATACAACGTGAAGAAGTTAATTATCGATATAGTGAAATTTGAGCTTAAATATCATATTTGTTTTTTTGCTAGTTAATTGGGAGTATGTAAATTGTTGATATATCAAATAGTTATCAACGTTTAAAACTTAACCCATGGCTTGAAGCCTTGAATTATATCATAGGATTTATATTCGGCAATGAAGATGCTTTGCTTATTTGTCCATGCTTAAAGTCTTAAACGCTCAATAGCCCACTGAAATTCCAATTTCAAATTACTAATAAGATGAAAGTTAGTAGACAGTAAAGAAGAAACCGTAGTCAAACGAAATACTAGTAAAATTCTTTTTATCTTTGTTATCAAATTCATGTCTGTAAAGTGTAAAATCATCAAACTGCCAACGAAATTCACAATTATCATCAGGATCTACAAAATTATGTAACGATAGTGTTGTTTTATAAATGAAAATGGCTACCAAGTACCATTTCTTCCGAGGGTTAATTTTTTCTATAACCTTATGCGTGGGTACAAAGATAAACTTGTCAAAATTAACATTTTTCAAATCATTTAAAAAACTCGTTGTATACTCATTTTGTTGGCCATCAAGTTGAGCAATTACTCCACTAATGACCGATTTTGATTTATTCACATTTTAATCTATACTAGATGATTATCCACTTATAGTGGTGACGGTGTATAGCAACGTTAATTGCGTGTACATTTTTTTCATATATGGTGTGATGTAAGTGAAAGTAAAGAAAGTTAGTTGTGTAATTTGTAATTAAGTAATTAAGATCTAACATGTTTCGTTATAAGTAAAGATATTTTAGTCTAACAACATTGTCATTACTTTTGTATTTGTGAGCATGTTGTAATCTCACAAATCAACCAATGTCAGTTCGAACTAAGTTTCTCATTATAGATATTTATGTTAGATGATTGGTTGAGGCTCAAATCTAATAATAGAGTTAAGGCCTATTAAATTTAGAGTTTATGTTATTTTATTCTTAAAATTATGTTTTATAATGAATGAACATGCTATCTTATGTAATGAATAAATATTCAATTAATATTACTCTATATTATTATTTAGCATGGTATTGGAGCGGTTTGATCATCAGACCTACTAGGTGGTTACGTTAAACCACTTTCTTTAGATCATCTTATTAAACCATAGCCTTCGCCCGCTAATTCTTGTTCAAAAAAAAAGAACCCGCGAAATTTCTCTCTTTTAAATCGTAAGCATAGTCAAAAGATTTTGTTGTTATGTTTCTTTAATCACATTATTTTATTGTTTTAAAAAAGGTGATTCTTTCTTGTCTTTGTTTATTTTAATAGACAAATAAGCAAAGTTATAAATAACGTGAATCGTGATGTGGCGGCATAACCAAGCCACAAGCTTTAGCATGCGGTGTTGCGTCATAGCTTTTTTAAGGCGTGACTCAAGGCGGCAAAAAATATTTATAGAGTGGTCAATATAAGTTAGCTACTAGGCTTAAAATTGAGTTATGGAGTTACTAAGCCCGAATCTCATACAACCCGAATCATAAATACTTGTAAATAAACTCAAGTCCATGAAATCTTTTAAAAGCTTCAAAAAAAGGCGCGCTTTATCACGCCTTATCGCGCTTTATTGCACGCTACGCCTAGAGACGACGCCTTGACCTGTTTCGTAACGTGGAAGCCACGCCTCGCGCTATGGCGCCGCTATAGCACGCTTTTTAGAACCCTGCAAATAAGTTATTAGAGTTTAAGAAAATGTCCGCCTAAGTTACTACAGTTTAAAAAGTTACAAACTAGTTATTCTGTGGAAACTAGAAGGGGGTTGAATAGTTTACACGTTTGTTTTACGGTTAAAAAGTTTACTTTCAAAAATGTATAGATCCGAGTTATATGTTTAATCAAATCACAATATGAATAAGCAATAACTATCTAAACGAAAACTAAATAACAACAATAATAATGTAAAGAGATAAGGAAAGAAACAACCAAACCAAGACACCGAGATTTTATAGTGGTTCGACAACGAAGAACATCTTTGCACTACTCCACTCCCCGAGTATCCGACTTGAGATTTCACTATGTCAACAAGCTCCCTTTAGGCAGAGAAAACCGTTTACACGTCGCTTACATTATTTTCCGACACTAAGCTAAATGTCGAGTCCTAATCTTAGCTAGAACCAATCTACCACTTCACAAGATATACACACTCACAATATCTACACTATCAAAACTACACAAAATCTGATTCATACAAATACACAAGATAAATACAATAGAGGTTTGGTACTTAGAAGAAAAGAGGAGAGATCACTAATTAATACTTCGTTTCGTGACGAATACGAGTGTTCTTCTCTTGCACTTGAATGAGAGGGAAGAAATGAGAAAAAGAGATTAGATGACTTGAAACAATATCTAAGTATGTTAGTGATCAACAGTTTTAGTGAGAGAAAGAATGTTTAGAGAGAGAAAGAAAAGACTAAAAACTTTCGTGCAAAGAGGAATGAATTTTCTGCTGGAAATGGAGCAGTATTTATAGGCAGGGAATTACAACGGTCATCTGGTGGCGGTCCCTTATATATAAGGGGGCCGCCAGGCCTATAAGGGGGCCGCCACTAGACTCCGCTCCCTTTTTTGTCTTTTTGTGGTGAATGTTGTATCTGTTATGGAACCTTCTATTTTGGGGAGAAAATTTGAATTTCAAATTTTAAGTTTTTAATAAAAAATTTCTTTTAATTAGAAAATATTTTGTAAATGTATTTTTAATAAAATACTTTTGTAGAGTTAAAAGTAAGGATTAAGATAAAAATATTTTCTTGATCACTAATTAAGTTTAATTATTTTGTTTGTTCATACCTTAAGTGATCACTAATCTTAGAAATTGAATTTTACATTTGATAATTTGTAAACGTTTATTTTTATTGTAAACGTTTTTACATTTTGTTATTATCAAAACGTTGAGAGGTCGACAAATATAAATAACGTTTTTAGACATTATTTGTATTAACAATCTCCTCCATTTTGATGATGAAAAAATATAAAATCATTTTAAATAAAATTAAAGATGTCAAATTATTAAATGAGTTATGTTTCATTTCTCCCCCTTTTTGTCGAGTTCAAAAAGAATGATCATCGAGTTGTCGAAGGAAGAAAAAAATCGACGATATCAAGACTCCCCCTTGATGTGTGCTCCTCCTTGTTCGGGGCATCAAGGGATCGATCTTATTAAAATTGTGTGCTACAAAACAAGGTTAGAAGTACAAGTGCAAGACAAATATCTTTCAAGTTAAAACATTGTATTCAATTTAACAAAAAAAGGGTTTCATTCAACCAACAAGAAACTCATACACCAGCACATCTAACTAATACATTCAACATAAAATTTAAAAACTAGATCTTAATGAGAGTTAAGACACATTTATATAACATTTGTATGAATCATTACAATAGAAAGTAGATAATCATAATGACATAATAAGACATAGATCTACACTAGTTGATTCTTGAAAAGTAGAAGATGCCATAATCAAAAGATAAGAGAGCAATTATTTAGGAAGATTAATCATGTAGGAATGATTAATTAAAGAGGGACAAAGAAGGGATTGGTAAACCATAATTTGGAGGGATACGGGTTAGAGGGATGGGACGGGTTAGGAGATAGTGAATGAAGTTGATTTCATTTCTCAAAGAATGGAATTGGTGTCTAGAAAACTTGCAACAATGACAAAAACTTGAGTAAAATTCAACTTGAGCATAAGAACAAGGATGAATTTATGTTGGTGGTGGTGAAGGTGGTGCATGAGTGTAGGCATTAGATAGATGATTGTTTGAATCAAGAATGGTGGAAATGTTGTGGAGTTGGTTAATCATTTGATCTCTTAAGGGATTGTAAAATGGTGGTGAAGGAGATTGTAGGTAGACTCTTAAAGGTTCAAATAGGAGGAGATTCTGGTTCATGTGAACAAGTGGTGAATTTAAAGTTTTAGTGAAAAGAAGAAGATGTGTTCTCTTGACTTGATGATGTTTTGATTAGTGGATGTGATTTTGAGGTGCATTTGGAGAGTAGAGATGAAGAAGTTGTTTGTAGGAGAAGTGTGGTGTTGATATACTTATCACTAGATATGTTGACAAAATATTGACTAGGAGTGATTATGTGAGTTTGATTTTTCATGGAAATGAGTTAGATGAGGAATCAATTGTGGAATTCATGTAGACAGAGTGAAGAAAATTAGTGCCTGAGGAGGATATAGAAGAGTTCATGATTTAAGGTAGAAGAGATAGACTAAAGAAGTAAGGCATGGGGTTTAAAGTTTTAGATACCAAAAAGTGTTTGTCAAAATGCAGAAATTATAGCTAGGCCTAGATAGGATAGTGGTCAACTGCATAGAAATTTAGAAGGTCACAGTAGAAGAATCCGTGACCTCTGATGGCGGTCCCTTAATTACCCAGCGGTCCCATATATATAGGGGGCCACCCAGTATTTTAGGGGACCATTTTCTAGAGACATAAAACTTTTTCTAGAATTTCCTGATATGATTGTATTTAAAAATTTATAAATTTCCCTTTTTCAGTCAATCCTATTTCATCATGAATCATCTAATACTTATTATCCAACTTCACACTCCAACTATCCTGAGTTCCATGAGGAACATTTGAGCAAATTTTTATCGAAAGATAGACATGCCTAATATCATATATAATAGATATCTAGCAAAGATCTATCGAGGATGCATGCAAGCATTGGTTCTTAGATGCTAAAATCGAAAGATCCATCCATGGCAAGCAAGTTGCCCATACTAAGAACAAAGTTTACTAAGAGTAGCATAAGATTAAACACCCAAGCATAATAGATTAGTAAATAATATAGATAATAATGTCATAAAGTAATTTCCCTTATTGCTCACTTCTTTATGTTTTCTCCACAACCTTCTAAGACTTTTTCCGATTGACCTTACTCACCACTGCTCATCTCGAATTGTCCTTTGATGGTTGATGATTTTGGTTTGGCGAGTGTAAAATGGTTCAAGGTGAGGGTCAAGTAGGTGGTTTGAAAGACTTGAGGAACTTGATTGGTTAAAGAGTTGACATAACGAATGGGGGAAGGAATGCTTGCACGGGAGGTCCCTTCGTCATTCCCGTCGTCATCATCATCGTTGAGATGAGATGAGGATGGTTGATTAAAGGCGGAAGAAGAAGAAATGGAATGACGACCTCTTCTCATGCCACGATCGCTTTTGGGTTTTCGTTCTAGTTGAGCGGCAAGAGGAGTCATGACACTATCGTACAAGACATAGGACTCATTTTCCAATTCGGGATTTTCCCTAATGATGAATTTAAACAAACGAAGTTAATAACATACGCATAGGGGTAGAATTAACCTCTTTTGTTTTAGGAACCCACTCTCCATTCGTTTTGTCATGAAATTGGGAAGGTGAATCTTTCCGGATGTATGACACAATAAAGCATATAACAAAGACATGCAGGAACATGATCCCGATTACCCCCTAGACAAAAGACATTTTCCCGGATAATTTCTTCTAAAGGCTTCAGGGTTGGCTCAATTTCACGAGTTAGAACTTGATATTCAAGAACATCAATTTCTTCCTCATGACGAATGCGATAGACTTGACCATCTCGATTAATTCAAATAGATGAAATGATGTCCTCAATGGAAGGCAGGTTAGTTTGATATGGACCATCCGAAGGGATACCATATGCCAACTCATCAAGTCTCCATCTATTGGTAAAGACACACGCACCTTCACAAGGTATATCAAGAAATTGAGCAAATTCTTCAAGAGAGTAAGAGAAGAATTGATTTTGAATAACAAATTCGACAAACATTTGACCTTCATCAGAATACCTGACTCGATATTGACTATAAAACTCGAGAATGAAGCGAGGATAAATTTCTTCATTTATTTCTAGGAGACACTCAAACTCAACAAAATAGAACAAAGACCGAACATAGTTTAGATCCGCAAAGTTGTCAAAAACCACCCGACCCTCATGAATATAACGGCTTTCAAGGTCTCTTAGGTTTTTTTATAGGAGTACGGTATTCATGTGATATCATTGGTATGTATTCTCTTGTATTTTTATGATCTTCGGATGACTTACGAGGCATGATTTCCTAAAACAAAAGCGAAATCACATTTTATTACCGTTTCACATGTATTTGGTTATGCACACTGCTTCTAGTGTGTGTCTAGATGTAACAAATGTGGAGTAATGATTAACTTGACCTAAATATAAAATCCTAAGAGTTAATCCAAAAGCTCCTTAATTTGATTTTGCTCATCCAAACAAGTCGAAAAATACATATGAATTATGTATCTCAAAATTTGTTCATGAGATCATTATGCATGTGTTTTGAAAACGTTTACTGTATTGGGATTTAACAATGCACAACAACAATTTTATATGTTCCAACGTGAGTGATTTGAAATAAAATTAGGGTTCTGTTCGAAATTATTCTGTTTCAACAATTCACAGAAAGAAGAGAAGAAAAAATGTATGTAAATCCTATATCTACGGGAAGCATATTAGTTATACATCGTATCCTAGTTGTCTTAATTGTAAAAAATTAAAAGAAAACACAAAAATCCCCAATTTTAATTTTTGGTGTTCATCATGAACCCTAGACTCAAAAAGAAAATGAAATGACTTACAATTGATGATCTTTGTGATATTAGGATTGATTATTAGTGTTGATTTGATCTTCAATTGATGTTTTAATGGTTGAATTTGAGTTTTGGTAAGTTTTGGGTCGTGTTCGTCAATGGCAGCGGATAAAGGAGTATTTGTTTTTTATGTTTTGAAATTTTTTGTTTAAGTGTTCCATATTTATGTCCGGCTGATGGGCGTCCCATATTTTCTCCTGGCTGTCCCCAAATATATTTGGGACTCCTTATATGGGGCCGCCCCTCTAGAGTAAAAGGGTATTGGACTTGAGTTTTTATGACGAAAATTTAACAAAGAGAGTGACATTTTAATTTGCAATTCGCGGACTTAAAATGCTAAAGTACTTCGATGAAGTATTCAAGTTGTCACGACCCGGAATGAAACCCAGACTGGATTCGAAACTAAAGAAAGAGAAGCGGACACATTAAGGTTTTATGGAATGTGTTCCAACATTCCTAAACCAAGACGTAGATAGTTAAACGATTCACATTTAAGGGGTTTAGTAAGAATTTCGCGATGTTGTCGATGGACGGCACTTTTTCGATTGAGATATGTCCTTTCTGAACATTATCACGAAGAAAGTGGTCGACGTATTCGAAAATGTTTTGGTACGAGAATGTTGCACCAGGTTTTTGCTAAGGTCAATCGTGCCCTTCGTATGTCGCACATGATGGGAACGTCGTCGAGTCGTACGTCGTAGTCGATAAGAGCTTGTTTCATCCATAGTGCTTGTTGACATGCCTTTCTGGCGCTTACGTATTCGGCTTCGGTAGTGGATATAGCAAGAGCGGTTTGTTTCTTCGAGAACCAAGATGTTAAACAACATCCCACGAACGTACAAATACCGCTAGTGCTCTTTCGGTCCACATAATCTCCCGCATGATCAGAGTCGGCATATACTACGGTTTCTATGCCGGTCCCCTTAGGATACCATAATCCTAAGTGCGTAGTGCCTTTAATGTATCGGAAGATACGCTTAACCGCTTCAAGGTGAGAGGTTTTGGGATCCTCTTTGGAAGGCGACATAAAAGGCAGGACACTTAACATGATACAGGCATACTTGCTGTTTAGGGTATAATAAACTACCTATCATGCCTCGATACTTGGTACTATCTACCGACTCACACTCTTCACCTTTTGTGAGTTTAGTATCGGAGGACATGGGGGTTTTCATTGGTTTAGAATCCTCTAGACCAAATTTCTTAAGCATTTCTTTAATATACTTAGATTGATTAAAGAAGATACCATCTTCCATTTGTTTTATTTGTAATCCAAGGAAGAAGTTAAGTTCACCCATCATGCTCATCTCGAACTCGTCATGCATGATTTTGAAAATTCATCACACAGCCTGACAAGTCAAACCAATATAATGTCATCAGAATATATATGAATAATGATGAGATTTTGAACTTTTTTTCTTATAAAAAAGGTTATCTACCAATTCCTATTTTATATTCATGTTAATAGGAAAGCTTTTAAATCCTATCATACCAAAGCTTTGGGTGCTTGTTTAAGACCATATAAAGCTTTCTTTAATTTATAAACATGATCTGGTTTTTTGAAATCAATGAATCCCAGAGGTTGTGCCACGTAAACCTCCTCATTGATAAAACCATTCAGGAATGCACTTTTTACATCCATTTGGAATAGCTTAAAATCTAAGGCACAAACATAAGCTAATAATATTCTAATGGACTCAAGTCTAGCAACCGAGGCATAAGTTTCATCATAATCGATGCCCTTTTGTTGGTTGTAGCCTTGAGCAACTAACCTAACCTTATTTCAAAAAACAATACCATTCTCGTCTAACTTATTTCTAAATACCCACTTAGTTCCTATGATTGTCATATTCTTAGGTTGAGGAACTAACTCCCAAACGTCATTAGCAACGTAGTGATTTAATTCTTCTTGCATAGCGACTATCTAACTTTTATCTCCTAACGCTTCATTCACATTCTTAGGTTCTATAGTTGATATAAAACAAAAAAAGTTACGTTGTTTTGGGCTTGTGACCTAAGGGTTCTGTGACTTAAGGTTTCCTATGATATTGTCTAATGGATGGTCCTAATTCTTGAATGTTGACGATTTCATCATTCTTAAAGTTTCATTCCATAATGTCGATTTCCTAGGTTTTTTCTTTCGGTGACCTAGGTAGTTATTTCTTCTTCTTCATATAAGTCATCATTCCACCAAAGGTGAGTCTTAGAGGTAGAAGTTTCATCAATGTCACTTATGTAATTCTTGACTTTCCAGTGTGTATGTTTATGATTGAGTAGCTTTACTATTTGAGAATAACCTAAAAAGACACTTGTATGACTTTTGGTCAAACTTTTAAGAGTAGTCTTTATGTTTAAAATGAAGCACTTTGCATCCAACACTCAAAATAATCTAGCATAGGTTTACGACCTCCTAAAGTTCATAAGGTTGTTTTTCCTAAAATGCTCTAATGAGAATTCGGTTGAGAATGTATGTTGAAGTATCTACAGTGTTACACCAAAACGTTTGTGGTAACGATTGCTCATTGAACATAGTCCTACTCATTTCTTGAAGTGTCCTATTTTTCCTTTCGACCATGCCATTTAATTGAGGAGTGCATAGAGCCAAGAAGTTATGTGTAATACCGTTGGCATTATAAAATTCTCCAAATTGCACCTCATTATCAAATTCTCTACCGTGGTCGGTTCTTATTGACACTATTGAACAACCTAATTGGTTTTGGATTTTCCTACTAAATATTTCGAATTGATCGAAAGCTTCGGTTTTATCCTTAAGAAATCTAGTACAAGTATACCTAGAGTAGTCATCTACTATGACTAGGGTGTAACGGTTTCCTCTGTAACTCAGTACGGCGGATGGACCGAAGAGATCCATATGGAGAAGTTCTAAGCATCTAGTTGTTGAGACTACATTCTTAACTTTGTGACTAGCGTGAGCATATTTTCCCATTTTACAAGCATCACAAAAATCTTGATCAAACTTAAGCTTAAGTAGGTTTCTAACTAATTCCTTAGAGGCCAACAATTGAATGAGACGCATATTTGCGTATCCTAATCTCCTATGCCACAAGGTGGAATTTTCATCAAATCGTTGTTAACAAATTTAATCATTTGGCTATTTTCTAATTCATCCAAATAAAAGCCTTTCTTCCTAATACCTCTACCTATGACTTTATCGTCCTTAGTGATTTCACTATCATGTTCAGAGAAAGTTACTCTACACTTATAGTCACATATTTGTCCTATACTTAGCAAATTAAATCTTAAGTTATCAACATGTTCTACATTATCTATTTTGAGAGAGTCATTAGAAATCGTACTTTGCAATGAGTGTACCGCGAAATGACTAACCAAAATGACTTACCTCCATTTGTATGCCTTATAATAAGAAGAGCTTCGGTTGTCCCCAGATTTTTAGAGCATTCGCTATCCTTGATCCATTCTTCGGGATCCAAGTCGACTCCAAGGCATATCTCACTTGATGCATGAGCTACAAAACACGTTTCATCTGTGACCTTCTCATCATCTTCGTCACCGCTATCGCTTCAAGAGCCTCTGACAAAATCTCTTTGGTTCTTATCTTTCGGTGGTTTTGGACATTCTCCAATAAGATGATTCAAATCGCCGCATCTAAAGCATTTTCTATCACTTTTACCGTTCTTGTCATCACGGCTTCTTTAGAACGTCTTTTTGTCGTTCCAAGGTTGTCTCACGAATCTACCTCTTCTTTTAAAGAACTTCTTGAAGTCTCTTACCGCCATGGCGTACTCTTCGTCTTCACTACCGGAAGTCGAACACTCTTCATCACTAGATTCTTTCTTAGCCTTTAAAGCAATAGATTTCCTTTTAACTTTTTCTTTGACTATTTCGGAATCTTTCTTGATGATCATTTCGTGAACTTTGAGGTTCCCGATAAGTTCATCAAGAGATAGTGACGTTAAGTCTTTCGACTCTTCAATCGCCGTGACCTTTGCTCTCCATATAGGATGTAGATCCACCTAAGAAACTTCCTTACCGTATAGTTCTTATAGAATATCCTACATCAGAAGCTTTAAGACTAGTAATAATAGTATTAACTCTAGCCAATCACTAGCTAGAGATCGTCTCAAAATGACAAATGTTCATATTGTTGAACCAAAAGGTCAATCTTATTATCTTTGACTTGGCTATTACCTTGATGGGTGATTAACAAGTTTCTAAATTATTTTGCCAGTGTTACACATGAAAATCTTTCATATCTTTTTTGGCAAAGCAATTGTAAATGACCCATTTTGGCTTCATTATTTGTTGCATCTCTTTTTGAGATCCATGCCGTTTGTTTTTTCCAAAGGGATAACCTCATCTCATTTGGTTTCCAATTTTGTACAATAGTTGAAAATCACCATTGGTAATAACATGCCAAAGATCCTAGACTTTGATTTAACATATGTCCAAATCTATTTTCCAATAAATAAAACTATCGCTTTCAAAGAGTGTGTCTTCATATATTGCCTTCTTAGAAATTTGTCAAAAAATCATAATCGATCCATACTTAAAATATAGTAAATTTTTAAAAAACTTGAGTGACTTTTCTTATCTATATCTAATTGTGGAAACTAAAGAGGGGGGGTTGAATAGTGTTTACACATTGTTGGTTTAGGTTTGTTTTTACGGTTTTTAAAAGATTACTTTCAAAAATGTAATAGAACCGATTATATGTTTCAATCTAATCACAATATAATCAACAATACTATCTAAACAAAACTAAATCAAACCAATGCAATAATAATGTAAAGAGATAAGGAAAGAAACAACCAAACCAAGACACCAAGATTTTATAGTGGTTCGGCTACGAAGCACCTCTTCGCCCTACTCTACTCCCTGAGTATCCGACTCGAGATTTCACTATGTCAACAAGCTCCCTTTAGGCGGAGAAAATCGTTTACACGTCGCTTATGTTATTTTCCGACACTAAGCTAAATGTCGAGTCCTAATCTTAGCTAGAACCAATCTACCACTTCACAAGATATACACACTCACAAGATCTACACTATCGGATCTACATAATATCTGAATCACACAAATACACAAGATAAATACAATAGAGGTTTGGTACTTAGAAGAAAAGAGGAGAGATCACTAATTAACACTTCGTTTCTTGACGAATACGAGTGTTCTTCTCTTGCACTTGAATGAGAGGGAAGAGATGAGAAGAAGAGATTAGATCACTTGAAACAAGATCTAAGTATGTTAGTGATCAAGAATTTTAGTAAGAGAAAGAAGGTTTAGAGAGAGAAAGAAAAGACTAAAAAATTTCGTGCAAAGAGGAATACTTTTCTGCTGAGAATGGAGCAGTATTTATAGGCAGGGAATCTCAATGGTCATCTGGTGGTGGTCCCGGCGGTCCCTTATATATAAGGGGGCCGTCACTAGACTCCGCTACATTTTTTGTCTTTTTGTGGTGAAGGTTGTATCTGTTATGGAACCTTCCATTTTGGGGGGAAAATTTGAATTTCAAATTTTAAGTTTTTAATAAAACTTTTCTTTTAATTAGAAAATATTTTGTAAATGTATTTTTGAGAAAATACTTTTGTAGAATTAAAAGTGAGGATTAAGAGAAAAATATTTTCTTGATCACTAATCATGCTTAATTATTTTGTTTGTTCATACCTTAAGTGATCACTAATCTTAGAAATGGAATTTTACATTTGATAATTTGTAAACGTTTATTTTTATTGTAAACGTTTTTACATTTTGTTATTATCAAAACGTTGAGAGGTCGAAAAATATAAATAACGTTTTTAGACATTATTTGTATTAACAATCTCCCCCTTTTTGATGATGACAAAATATAAAATCATTTTAAATAAAATTAAAGATGTCAAATTATTAAATGAGTTATGTTCCATTTCTCCCCCTTTTTGTCGAATTCAAAAAGAATGATCATCGAGTTGTCGAAGGAAGAAAGAAATCGACGATATCAAGACTCCCCCTTGATGTGTGATCCCCCTTGTTCGGGGCACCAAGAGATCGATCTTACGAAAATTGTGTGCTACAAAACAAGGTTAGAAGTACAAGTACAAGACAAATATCTTTCAAGTTAACACATTGTATTCAATTTAACAAAAGAAGAGTTTCGTTCAACCAACAAGAAACTCATACACTAGCACATCCAACTAATACATTCAACATAAAATAAAACTAGAGCTAATACAAGATAAAGAGAAATAATACTACACAAGTCTTAAATGATTCATGATTCATAGAGAATGACTTTTTGAGCAAAAGGTTTGGGGTGACACGTTTATGAAAACATTTAGAGATTTTTCAAGGTGGAGGTGGAAAGTGTGAGGTGATTACGGTAGTGAGAAGATATTCAAGATGAGCAAACATGATGTTTATCTCATCTCTTAGGGTGAAGAAAAGGTTTCGGTTGTGAGAACAACATATGCAAGCTGACCCATGATAGTCATGATAGTTGTAGAAAAGAGGATGACCCATGATAGGTGGTTGAGGTTTTGGTGGTGATGGTGGTGATGTAGTGTCATGAGTGTGATCAAGAGGAGTGATTGGGGACAAAGAAAGTGTTATATCCAAGGAAGGATGACTTTGAAGTGGTTGAGGATTTAGAGGTCTAGGAGGAACATCTAAAATGTTGTCAAGCAAAGGGTTCAAATGAGGAGGAGAATTTGGTTCATGTGAAGATGGTGGTGAAATTTGAAGTTTTGAGTGAAATGAAGAAGATGTGTTCTCTTGACTTGATGATGTTTAATTAGTGGATGTGGTTTTTGATGGTGCATTTGGATGAGTTAGAGATGAAAAAGTTGTTGTAAGAGAAGGTGTGATGGTGATATCTTCATCACTAGATATGTTGACAAATAGTTGTCTAGGAGGGATTATGGTGAGTTTGATTTTCTTAGAAGGGTTAGATGAGGAAGCATTTGTGGAATTCATGGTAGAATGAGGTGAAGGAAAATGTGAGTGATGAAGGGATAGAGAAGAGTTCATGATTTAAGGTGGAAGAGATAGATTGAAGAAGTAAGGCATGGGGTTTGAAGTTTTAGATTCCAAAAAGTGTTTGTCAAAATACAGAAATTATAGCTAGGCCTAGATGGGATAGTGGTCAACTGCACAGAAATTCAGGGGGGCACAGTAGAAGAATCCATGACCTCTGATGGCGGTCCCTTAATTACCCGCCAGTCCCATATATATTAGGGGGCCGCCCAGTATTTTAGGGGGTCGTTTTCTAGAGACAAGAAACTTTTTCCAGAATTCATGATATGCTTGTATTTAAAATTTTCTAAATTTCCCTTTTTCAGTCAATCGTATTTCATCATGAATCATCTAATATGTATTATCCAACTTCACAATATCAACTATCTTGAGTTCTATGAGGGAAGCATATGTAGGCAAATTTTATCAAAAGATAAGCATGCATAATATCATATATATAGCAAAGAGTCTATCGAGGTGCATGCAAGCATTGGTTTAGGATGATAAAATCAAAAGATCATCCATGGCAAGCTAAGTTGCCCATACTAAGTACTAAGTTACTAATGAGTAGCATAAGATTAAACACCTAAGCATAATAGATTAGTAAATAATATAGATAATAATGTCATAAAGCAATTTCCCTTATTGCTCACTTCTTCATGTTTCTCCATAACCTTCTAAGACTTTTTCCAATTGACCTTACTCCACCATGTTGCTCATCTCGTAATTGTACTTGATAGTTGATGATTTCGGTTTGGTGGGTGTAAAATGGTTCAAAGTGAGGGTCAATGTTAGGTGGGTTTTGAAAGACTTGAGGAAATTGATTGGTTAAAGAGTTGACATAACGAATGGGGGAATGAGTGCTTGCACGCGAGGTCCCTTCGTCATTCCTATCGTCATCATCATTGAGATGAGATAAGGATGGTTGATCGAAGGCGGGAGAAGAAGAAGTGGAATGACGACCTCCTCTCGTGCCACAATCTCTTATGGGTTTTCACTCTAATTGAGCGGCAAGAGGAGTCATGACACGATCGTACAAGACATAGGACTCATTTTCCAATTTGGGATTTTCCCTAATGATGAATTTAAACAATTGAGTTAATAACATACCATAGGGTAGAATTAACCTCTTTTGTTTAGTTACCCACTCCATTCGTTTTGTCATGAAATAGGCAAGGTTGAATCTTTCAGAGTGTACGACACAATAAAGCATATAACAAAGACATGCAGGAACATGATCCCGATTACCCCCCAGACAAAAGATATTTTCCTGGATAATTTCTTCTACAGGTTTCAGGGTTGGCTCAATTTCACGAGTTAGAACTTGATATTCAAGAACATCAATTTCTTCCTCATGACGAATACAACGGACTTGACCATCTCGATTAATTCAAATAGACGAAATGATGTCCTCAATGGAAGGAAGGTTGGTTTGATATGGACCATCCGAAGGGATACCATATGCCAACTCATCAAGTCTCCATCTATCGGTAAAGACACACGCACCTTCACAAGGTATATCAAGAATTTGAGCAAATTCTTTAAGAGAGAAAGAGAAGAATTGATTTTGAATAATAAATTCGATAAACATTTGACCTTTGTCGGAATAACTGACTTGATTTGTTCATTTATTTCAAGGAGACACTCGAACTCGACAAAATGGAACAAAGACCAAACATAGTTTAGATCCGCAAAGTTGTCAAAAACCACCCGACCCTCATGAATGTAACGACTTTCAAGGTCTCTTAGTTTTTCTTTTATAGGAGTATGGTATTCATGTGATATCATTGGTATGTATTCTCTTGTATTTTTATGATCTTCGGATGACTTACGAGGCATGATTTCCTAAAACAAAAGCGAAATCACATTTTATTACAGTTTCACTTGTAGTTGGTTATGCACATTGCTTCTAGTGTGTGTCTAGATGTAACAAATGTGGAGTAACGATTAACTCGACCTAAATATAAAATCCTAAGATTTAATCCAAACGCTCACTTAATTTTGATTTGCTCATGTAAGCCACAAGTCGAAAAATACATATGAATTTGTGTATCTCGAAATTTGTTCATGATAATTCCCATTATGCAGTGTGTTCGAAAATGTTTTTGTAATTGGATTAACAATGCAACAACAACTAATTTTATTATGTTCCTAACTTAGTGATTTTAAAAATAAAGTGGGGTTTTGGTTCGAAATCAATTTTTTCAACAAATTCACTAATGTATGCAAATCTTATATCTACGGGAAGCATATTAGTTATACATTGTATCCTAGTTGTCTTAATTGTACAAAATTGAAAGAAAACACAAAAATCCCCAATTTAAATTTTTGGTGTTTTCATCATAACCCTTAGACTCCAAATTTGAAAGAAAATAGATGAAAAATAAACATACAATCGATAATCTTGTGATATCAGATTGATTATTAGTGTTGATTTGATCTTCAATTGATGTTTTAATGGTTGAATTTGAGTTTTGGTGGGTTTTGGGTCCAGTTCACCGAGTGTAGCAGATAAAGGAGTGTTTGTTTTCGTGGTTTGGAAAATTTTTGTTTAAGTGTTCCATATTATGGTCTGCTGATGGCGGTCCCATATCTCCTGGCGGTCCCAAATATATTAGGGGCCGCCTATATGGGGGCCGCCCTCAGTAAAGGGTATTGGACTTGAGTTTTTGACGAAAATTTAACAAAGAGGAGTGACATTTTAATTTGCATTTCGCGAATTAAAAATGCTTAAAGTACTTCGGATGAAGTATTCAAGTTGTCACGACACGGAATGGAACACGGACTAGAATCGAAACTAGAAGAAGGAGAAGCGGACACATAAGGTTTATGGAATGTGTTCCATCATTCCTAAACCAAGACGTAGATAGTTAAACGATTCACGTTTAAGGGGTTTAGTAAGAATGTCGGCGATGTTGTCGACGGACGGCACTTTTTCGATTGAGATATGTCCTTTTTAGATTATCACAAAGAAAATGGTGATGTATTTCGATGTGTTTGGTACGAGAATGTTGCACCGGGTTTTTGCTAAGGTCAATCGCGCCTTTGTTGTCGCACATGATGGGAACGTCGTCGAGTCGTACGTCGTAGTCGATAAGAGCTTGTTTCATCCATAGTGCTTGTTGACATTCCTTTCCGGCGCTTATGTATTCGGCTTCGGTAGTGGATATAGCAAGAGCGGTTTATTTCTTCGAGAACCAAGATGCAAAACAACATCCCACGAACGTACAAATACCGCTAGTGCTCTTTCGGTCCACATACTCTCCCGCATGATCAGAGTCTGAATATACTACGGTTTCTATGCCGGTCCTCTTAGGATACCATAATCCTAAGTGCGTAGTACCTTTAATGTATCGAAAGATACGCTTAACCGCTTCAAGAGATGAGGTTTAGGGGCCTCCTTGGAAGGGGAGGGAAACGAGCCACAAAGCAGACACTAAACATGATATCGGGCCTACTTACCGTTAGGTATAATAAACTACATATCATGCCTCGATACTTGGTACTATCTACCGACTCACACTCTTCGTCTTTCGTGAGTTTAGTATCGAAGGACATGGGGGTTTTCATTGGTTTAGAGTCCTCTATACCAAATTTCTTAAGCATTTCTTTAATATACTTAGATTGATTAAAGAAGATACCATCTTCCATTTGTTTTATTTGTAATCCAAGGAAGAAGTTAAGTTCACCCATCATGCTCATCTCGAACTCGTCATGCATGATTTTGGCAAATTCATCACACATGTCTTGACAAGTCAAACCGAATATAATGTCATCGACATATATTTGAACAATGATGAGATTTGAACTTTTCTTCTTAGTAAAAAGAGTGTTTTCAACCATTTCCTATTATTTTATCATCCATGTTTTTAAAAGGAAAGCTTTTAATTTATCATACCAAGCTTTGGGTGCTTGTTTAAGACCATATAAAGCTTTCTTTAATTTATAAACATGATCTGGTTTTTCAAAATTAATGAATCCCAAAGGTTATGCCATGTATACCTCCTCATTGATAAAACCATCCAGGAATGTACTTTTTACATCCATTTGGAATATTTTAAAATCTAAGGCACAAGCATAAGCTAATAATATTTTAATGGACTCAATTCTAGCAACTAGGGCATAAGTTTCATCATAATCGATGCCCTTTTGTTGGTTATAGCCTTGAGCAACTAACCTAACCTTATTTCCAGAAACAATACCGTTCTCGTCTAACTTATTTCTAAATACCCACTTAGTTCCTATTATTGTCATATTCCTAGGTTGAGGAACTAACTCTTAAACGTCATTAGCAACAAATTAATTTAATTCTTCTTGCATAGCGACTATCCAACTTTCATCTCCTAACGCTTCATTCACATTCTTAGGTTCTATAGTTGATATAAAACAAAAGAAGTTACTTTGGTTTTGGGCTTGTGACCTAAGGGTTCTTTGGTTAAGGTTTCCTATGACATTTTCTAATGGATGGTTCCTAGATTCCTTAATGTTGACTATTTCATCGATCTCTAAAGTTTCATCCACAATGTCGTTTTCTAGGTTTTTCTTTTTGGTGACCTTAATTGCTTCTTCTTCATCTAAGTCATCATCCACCAAGGGTGATGTCTTAGAGGGTGGAGGAGTTTCATCGAATGTCACGTTAAGTGATTCTTCGACTTTCCTAGTGTGTTTGTTTAGGATGATGTAGGCTTTACTATTTTGAGAATAACCTAAAAAGACACCTTCGTATGACTTTGGGTCAAACTTGGTAAGGTAGTCTTTTGTGTTCAAAATGAAGCACTTGCTTCCAAACACTCTAAAATAATCTAGCGTAGGTTTTCTACCTCTTAAGAGTTCATAAGGTGTTTTTCCTAGAATGGCTCTAATGAGAATTCGGTTGAGAATGTATGTTGAAGTATCTACAGCGTTACACCAAAACTTTTGTGGTAACGATTGCTCATTCAACATAGTCCTACTCATTTCTTGAAGTGTCCTATTTTTCCTTTCGACCATGCCATTTGATTGAGGAGTGCGTGGAGCCGAGAAGTTATGTGTAATACCGTTGGCATTACAAAACTCTCCAAATTGCACTTAATTATCAAATTCTCTACTGTGGTCGGTTCTTATTGTCAATATTAAACAACCTCATTGGTTTAGAATTTTCCTACTAAATATTTCAAATTGATCGAAAGCTTCGGTTTTATCCTTAGTCCAAGTATACCTAGAGTAGTCATCTACTATGACTAAGGTGTAGCGGTTTCCTCCGTAACTCCGTACGGCGGATGGACCGAAGAGATCCATATGGAGAAGTTTTAAGCATCTAGTCGTTGAGACTATATTCTTAGCTTGGTGACTAGCATGAGCTTGTTTTCCCATTTTGCAAGCCTCACAAAAATGTTGGTCAAACTTAAGCTTGGGTAGGTCTCTAACTAATTTCTTAGACGCCAACGATTAAATGAGACGCATGTTTGCGTGACCTAATCTCCTATGCCACAATATGGAATTTTCATCAATCGTTGCTAGACAAATTTGATCCTTTGGCTTATTTCCTAATTTCATCACATATAAGCCTTTCTTCCTAATTCCTCTACCTATGACTTTACCGTCCTTAGTGATTTCACTATCATGTTCAGAGAAAGTAACTCTACACTTATTGTCACATATTTGTCCTATACTTAGCAAGTTAAATCCTAAGTTATCAACATGTTCTACATTATCTATCTTGAGAGAGTCATTAGAAATCGTACCTTTGCCAATGATGTTACCGCGAAGATTACTACCAAAAATGACATTACCTCCATTGTATGCCCTGTAAGTAGAGAAGAGCTTTCGGTTACGCGTCATATGTTTAGAGCATCCACTATCCTGGATCCATTCGTCGGGTTCCAAGTCGACTCCAAGGCACATCTATTTATATAGTACAATGACTCAAACATTTGGTCCCCAATATCTCATGGGTCTAAAATTGTTAGCGCTAAACATCCCTTGCATTTGATGAAATTGGTTGGGATGAGGAAATGGAGAACACATTTCCCATGGCATGTAACTTTGACGTGGAAAGTTGCTCCAAGTTACGAGAAAGCCATGAGGTCGATTTTGTCGACCAATGTTTCTTTTTGGTTGCGGTGTTTTGGCACGAGGATAATTATTGTTGACTTTTCTAGGAGGTAGAGTTTTTGATCTAAAGTTTGGTTTTGAAAATTCAACTCCGAGTTTTGACAATGGCTTATAGAATTGTTTAACTTTATTGTCACTAGCAACGGGAACTTTGGATTTGTTTGCAATTATGTGTTTTGGTCTAGGACCCAAAATGGATTTTTGAAAAGACACAGTTTTCTCATATCCAAGTGTTGCTGGTGGCGGTCCCATAATTATTTTTGGGGCCGCCTGGTCACTTTGGGGGCCGCCCATAGATATGGGACCTCCATCAACGGACACATTTTTCTGAGCTTTCACAAATTTTATTTCCTTAGTTCCACTAGATGATGCTTCAAATGAATTATAACCTAAACCTAGTTTATCACAGGAGGGTTTTTGACTACTTATCATTTCATTTAAGTAATGAGTACTCTTTTCAAATTTATTTAATCTAGTGGATTCTTTTTTGAGTTTTTTGTTCTCTATTTTAAGCGTATGACATTTTGCACAATCGAGATCAACTCCCTTGTTTTTCTCGAGTGTGGATAATTTATCTTTTAATTCTCTAAGCTCGTTTTCTAGACTATTTCTAGTAGCTTTTAACTTTTTGTTTTTAGTATTTATCTTTAGACTTATTTTGCATAACTTATCATATTCGTTGTCTAAAGCTAAATCATCAATTGACGAGTTTTCATCACTAAAGTAAGATGATTCGGAACATACCTCACTTGATGCATGAGCTACAATACACGTTTTATCTTTGACCTTCTCATCATCTTCTTCACCGCTATTGCTCCAAGAGACTCCGACAAAAGCTCTTTGGTTCTTATCTTTCGGTGGTTTTGGACATTCTCCAATAAGATGATTCGGGTCACCACATCTAAAGCATTTTCTATCAGTTTTACTATTCTTGTCATCACGGCTTCTTTGGAAAGTCTTTTTGTCGTTGATGTGCTTTCGTTGTATGGTATATCTAAGATGATTCAAGTTTTAAATTTATATTTTGCCGACTCAACCAAAAACAACACTCTAACGGGCAGTGTACCCGATCAGTAGTAGTTTCGTGGTAAGTAGGGTGTCGAACACTTGAAGCGAGGTTAAATCTATTAATTTAATTAATATCTTGGTTATCTAATCTATGTTAATTCTACTCTAAACCTATGTCAGTCTAAATCCTAATTCTAATAGGAAAAGAGGGTTTTCAGCCTGAGAGACTGGCATGGTTTGGTTGGTGACTACAATCAATTCAAGATACTGTTACCCACGCTAGCTAATAGATAAAAGATAAAAGAGCGGTCGAACCTTATATAAGAAAACTGTATTAACCATTATTAATCCGATTAGAACGTTGGTTTGTTTATTAAGTGCAATGATTTCTTCTCTCGAGGTGGCATATCATTCTTAAGACTTAGGCGTTACATCATCCTAAGACCTAGACACATTAATTCTCTCACAATTAAAGCATCCGCATAAAGCATCCTTATTTGCTTATTATAATCTATCTTAAGGATTAAAGCAATGGTGATCTTGTTAAACCCTAGCTCATAGAGACTTTACCCACTTACCGCTTAATGGCAATCTATACACAAGTAGTCCACTTGTCCAACTATCCAATGGAATCAGAACGTTACTTGTTGAATTATCTAGGTCACCTGCTAGTCAACACGATCAATAAACCATCGACAATATCCAATTAACTAGTTAAGCCCGAAGCGTATCCTAGACACAGACTTAGAAGGACAATACTTGTGTAACTATTATTCTAGATGTATACATTACTATATGGAGAGCTATCCCGGACTCTAGATCCGATTGGTCCACTTCACTAGATCCAGTTGAATGATAGGTCGCATACAAAAGCGCGTAAACAAGTATAAATTGATAAACATAAACAAGCACTTAATGATAAATCAAGAAATTGATATAAACAAAAACCGTATCACTAGATCCAGTTGAATGATAGGTCGCATACAAAAGCGCGTAAACAAGTATAAATTGATAAACATAAACAAGCATCCAACGATAAATCAAGAAATCGAGATAAACAAATACCAAACATTTAGATCTTCATAATAATGGCTAATACCCGAAGGTATTAGCCTTCAAACATCATAATGAATACAAAATCAATTATTTAGCCAAGGTAAACTAACCGAGTTAACGAATGATACCAAAAACTGAACGATTACTAAAGTATATAGAATTACACGTTGTCTTCTATGGAATTGATAGCGTTGCTCGACCTCTTCTGCTCTTTTTCTCCTCTGAAAATCAACTTTTATGGTTTAGGTATCGAGAATATGATTTAGCACACTTAAAACTCGTTTTTGAGTTTTCTATTTATAAGGTCTGGAAGTCGGTTCGATACGCCGTATCCAAGGATTGGATACGGCGTATTGGGGATTTCTTAGAGTAGGGACCACGCTTGATATCTTCCAGAATATTCACATACTATATCTTCGATACGGCGTATTGAGATCTTCTGGATACGGCGTATTGGGCTTTATTCCTTTGTGGTCTTTGGTGAGTGCAGGCACGGATACGCCGTATCTTCCTTGATGGATACGGCGTATTGGTCTTCAGAATAGTAATCTTTAAAATATCTTCATTTAAGCTTCAAAATGCGCGCCTTTTGCTAATATTCACCAAGTACTTCATAATTACTGCAATTCTCAAATATAAACTATTAAGTAACAATTCTTTGCAATAACTATACAAAATGGGTTAATATCATGGGTTAAATGATGCTATAAAATAGACGTTATTTGATGTCATCAAATATCCCCCCACTTGAATCCTACTTGTTCTCAAGTAGCCTTTAGAAGTTTATAAAAGTGTATCCCTAAGGATATTTTTCGTTAAAGCATTTATTCGATCCATTACAAGTACACAACCAAACACCTCACAAAATAGGAAGATGAAAACACTCAAATCACTCAACTAATCTATGTGGTAACATATAACTAATTCGCTCAATTGCCCGGTCGTGACGAGTATTCTATCATAATCTTGGCAAGGATACACATCTCCACCACTAAAGCCAAGGAGTAACAAGTTTATAAAGGTAAATATGGGTTTTTTATATGGAAAGGCTTACAGTTGATCATTCTACAATCTTTCACCAGAAGTACCATTCCAACAAGGCAGCTGAAGCACACATACATGGCCGTAACGACGGAATAGACATGTGTGTTCGATCACATCCCCATTTGAATTTAACCAACGGTTAGGATGAGGAATGATATAGGGTAGGAACCTTCTAACTTTCACCAAAAGTCATAGACCAATGACTAATTATTTGGAAAGTGGGAAATAAATTGTTGTTAAATAAAATCAAGAAACAAATAGATTAAGACTTAAGATACAAGTTGCTAGACACTTATTTCCCCAACCGTTATCATGACAAAGACACGACTATTTACAACGTCTTGATCATTGATCAAAAACAACAACATGAGTTGGCGTTCCCATAACGGTCAACTTCCCAATCATCCCAAAACTTTACATACTCTACAAGGCAAGTGGCGATATCTTCCACTTTGTACAATACTCTACATCGTTGTTTTTCTTAGACGTATCAACGAAATAATCGATCCTTTGTGTAATTCCTTCGGTAATTTCTTTGCGAAACGATTATCTTCAAACTTTCTTTCTTTCTCTTTTTTTTTCATTTTTTTAATAACTATACTTCAAATCTCGGTGTAGTTTCACCATCTTCACGGTCATAATAATTCCGGATAATTCCTTCGGTAGTTTCTTCGTTCTTCGGATTCACCAATAATTGCGATGGTAGTAAAATCACATGAGTTTTGACTACTAATCTACATTCTCATTTGCAATGTGCAAATTTCCAACCACACCAAAGATAAAAAATAACACAAGACTCGGGAAATACAAACTTTACACTTTAAGCAACTAGCAACTATAAATTAAACTTTAATCTAGCAGGGTAGGTTAAGGTGTAATGGTGTAACGAAACAAATAGTTGGTGTAAATTCTTAAAGGATTGGCTCTACAGGTTGTTCTAGTGGATCATCACTCTGAAGATGAGAGTGGAAAAGGGTTTAAACAAGAGGTTAAATAACCGGTGTAGTTAGTTAATAAGCAACATGTATAGGCGATTTGGTTGTAATCCTAAAATTTACCAATTTAAACAAGTTACTCCAATTAAATCCATAATACTCATTATTGTGGTCTCGAGTGATATACCAAGCCAAGTTATAAAGTCCACTACATCACCGACACACTCATATTTTGTAGAATTTGGGTAAACATTTAGAAACGGAAAGGTTAAATCCTCACAATATCTATCAAGGGTTATTGTGTGCGGGTTATGTAACATGTAATTTCACAAAAGTATGCTTGAATTTTTTTTAAATTTGAGCATAATTTAAGCTTTTTATTGTGAAAATTAGGACAAGTAAACATTCTAATTCCCTCCCCCCACTTTAATTATACAACGTCCTCATTGTATAGATAAAACATTAAATACAGGAATTTAAAAAGAATTAGAATGAGAAACTCTCCTGATATTTGCTCGGTAGATTCTCCAAGTTGCGTTTATGAGCAAGATTGTGTTGAACAACCGCCTTGAAGTTTCAAGACTCCAACACTTCAAGATCTTCCAGATTTGAAAATTCTCCACCAATATTCGTCGATATTTCTTTCACGAGGTCCTGTGTAAAATATAGAAAAAACAAGTGCATTCCTATCTTGGTACCTACGGTTAATTTAAACTAAACTAAACAAACTAATTACGAGTCAGACTATGGATACGGCGTATCAAGTTAATGAATACGGCGTATTCGCAGAACTGACAATAATGTTTTAAAGTGCATAAAAAATAATAAAGACTGATAACGTCCAGACAATCAATACGCCGTATGGTATGGGGCGGATATGCCGTATTGATGTCTGGGAAGACCGACTCGATAACAAAATTAAATAACATTCTGGGTTGTCTCCCGGGAAGCACTTTTGTTTACAGTGAAGTCTTTAAGTTAGACTTTTCTTAAGCTTCCTTTTTGTATGAAATCATCTTCATTCTTGCATTTGTTGTTAATATCCTGCTTGGTTCCGTTATATGAACTATGTTGCTGAACTTACTGCCAGGCTTTGTCTATCATGCACAAACAAACCAAAAAGTCATATCGTGACATATATATACAAAATTCTAGAACCTGTTTTAGTGTTAGATACATCAAGATATGAATAATAATAACAAATGTACAGATAGATAAGAGGTGAGGATAGTAGTGATCATGGGTCTGGCTGCTGCGGGTCCTGCTGAGCTGTGGAGGTGCTGGCCTCGCCAGTCCTCTGTCTGGTTTGTCTCTGGAATGCTGTATGTGAGCTCCCTCAGAAAGTCCCATCGAATGCCTGATATGTCATCCCACTAGCATCCATCAACTGCGTCATACATGTCATCATCCATGTGGAGAATCTCCCCTGATCGGTCATCGATCTCTCCACAAGTCCATGCAGGCTCCCTACATCTCTACGCAGTCCCTGTACATCCTCCTCTAATCTCCCTAACATCTGAGGTATAGTCCTAGCAGCAACTGGAGGTGGTGGTGGTGGCTGCTGAGGTGCCTGCACGGGTGCCGGATCAGCCTGGCCACCCTCATCAACAATCAGGGCATCCTCAGCATCAGCAAATGCACCAGCCACAGCATCGGGCTACCTCTCTGGTCCCATGGCCACCCAGGCCCAAGTATCATCAAGCTCAACACAAATCTGTAATCTCACCAGCTCGGCCATATCAATAATAGGAAGCTCGGGGGCAATAACCGTCAATTCGCCCGGTATATCTGCAGTCAAGAGTCCAAAATGATCGGCCAATCTAGCTACAAACTGCCCTCCGGAAATATGAGCCCCGCTCTTTCTCCCAGCGGCAAACCTCCTAAATATCGGGCTAACAAGTAAGGGATGTTGACCGATCCAACATCCAGTCCTCTCAGGTAAAAAAAATTAGTCACGGTCACCTTCTCAGGTGCCTGACTCCTCCCAGCTATACTATGTACCATCATCCTATGGCATAGTCTCAAGACTGGATCCCTGATCAAAGTGTAGGAAGGGGAAGGTCCCAAGAAATCTCCATCGGTCGAAATATCCCTCCAATAATCATATAGATCCCCCTTCCCAGGGATCATCCTCTCACTCTCTCTCCAGTACCTAGCAAAACCTGGGGACTCCATCTCCTCCTCGGTGTGTAATCACAAGGCCAGAATAAACTGCCTCCAGCTCATACGCCTCCTAACTCCTCCTAACTAAAACTAAATAGTACCAGGAGCATCCAAATCAAGTAATACCTCTCTAAATCTGAGCATGCTCAGGAACTCCAGAATAAGATCCCAAACCAGTGGTCCTCTATTACCAAAAAGCCTCCCCCAAGCCTGACTAGTAAATACTACCACACCGGCCTCATCACGGTGCTCCATCGCCATCCTAGCAAATAATCCATCCCTCAAAATCTCGGGCATACCCTGAAAATCTACAACATGTACCCTATGTATCTCTCGAGTGTAAATCCTCTCTAACCTCGACTCAAAATCTGCTATATCTGCATCTGTATACTCCAAACCCTCGTATCTAAGAAACTTGTGTCTCTGCTCACGTGGTGGAAGAGCCATATTTGCAAAATCAATCGAGGAAAGCACAAGAGTATTGAAATTTAAACCATCGGTTCCGAGAGTGAATACGACGTATCAAATAAGTCAATACGATGTATAGGGATCAATAAGTTAATACGCCATATTGATTTTTGGTCAATACGGCGTATGTGTCTGTGATTTGTAGGATCTTAATATACTCAATACGTCGTATTCAATTTAATGAATACGCCGTATTGGTGTTTTTAAAATTGGGTAAAAATTGATTAATATGCCGTATCCATGTGAGTAGATATGCCGTATTGGTCTACAATTATAAAAACGAACAGGGGTTCCCCTATTTTACCCATTTTAACCCATACTCAACCCAATCATCTAAACATCTAATTTAGGAGGGAGGGGGGGAGGGGGGAAACAAGAGGCATATAACAATGATATCATTCCTAATTTGCAAACCAAACCCTAACCCTAATTTTAAATTTCAAAATTCATAAAAAAGGGGTGAGATTTATTACCATAAGATTTAGACGAAGGAACGAGTATGATAATGAATCAAAATCAATGAATCCCCAAGAATTTGGTTTAGTAAAAAAATTATGTATGTGTGTAGAGTAAAAGTGTGTGGTGAATTCAGATCCGGCTTATTGAGTGGGTTTTTATACCCAAACTTGATACGCCGTATTGAGATGAGTTAAATATGCCGTATAGGCGAATTTTGTTGACTAAGTCAACGCGTGTTAAAAGCAGTGGATACGCCATATAGATTTCATTCTAATACGCGGTATTCAACCTTGGAGACCAATTCTCCTAAAGTAAAGCAAAGAAAACGTACCTTGGCCTCCGTAACATTATCGCACAAACACCATCCTTATTATACTGCTTAGGGTCGAACGGAACGCCAAACGGCGCACATAAATTCTTAATGAGATAGAATAGCATTCCGTTTGCGTAATATTTCTGAATCACGATATTTACAATTAAGTTTATGACAAAACTTCCCGTTCTAAAATCTTTAGTGTTTTTATCTTGACTTGTTCCAAAAAGCATAGTTGACCCATGTGTAATTTCATTATTCTCAAAAGGCTGTATTATATCGATTTCATTGTCATCATTGTTCTTTTCTAATTTTAAATCATCGGGACAAATAATGTTGAAGGGGAATAGATCATTAAAGTACAAAATATTTTGTTCCTCTTCGTCATCTTCAGACAATGATGTTTCATTATTCAGATCAAATTCATCGATATGTTGGGGGTTTAAAATTAGTTCAATTAATAAATCTGATTTAGACTTTTGAGCATCATTGTAAACAATGGCTGGAAATTCATTCTCAAAATCTTTAAAGAAGTCTAAATCATCAAAACAACTGATCGCAGGTTCAGGTGATGGAATTAAAGGCATGACTTTTTCATAATCATTTTCTGAATCCGTTTTCAAATTGTTTACAGAAGTCATTTTATAAGAAAAAAAGTTTTTGTCACAAATTATTGTTTAATCCTCATCGTCAGATTCGTCAAATGATATTCTAAAGTCGATTTCATCGTTAATAAGAGTACTTACTTGAGATTTACATTGAAGTGTATTCTGCGATGCAAAGGCATCGTCAATGACTATAGCTGGAAATTCAGTTTCCACAGAGCTAAGGTCACGAAGATTGTCATCAATCCTTATCTTCCCATATGTAGCAGTTTGGAAATTAAACACTTTTCTACGTTTACAAGCTTTTTCTTCTTCAAACTTGATATATTCTTCCATAGTCATGCTGGTATCATCCATCCTGAAACAATCTTTCTAGAAAAACTATTAAATAACAAATATGTCGCATTCAGTGAACTGAATACGCCGTATTTCACAAATAAGATAAATAAACAAGCAGAATAATTTACTAATCTAAATTACACTAATCCTAAGGGCTAGATCTAATCTAATGTTAAAAACCAAAATATCAAAATAAAAATCAAGATTAATTTTCACTCCCCGGCAGCGGCGCCAAAAACTTGATGTGTCGTTGTGTGGTGTTTATTTATGATAGTTCAAGTTTTAAATTTATATTTTGCTGACTAAACCAAAAACAACACTTTAACAGGCAGTGTACCCGATCGGTAGTAGTTTCGTGGTAAGTAGGGTGTCGAACACTTGGAGCGAGGTTAAATCTATCAATTTAATTAATATCTTGGTTGTCTAATCTATGTTAATTCTATTCTAATCTAAACCAATGTTAAACCTATGTTAGTCTAAACCCTAATTCTAAAGGAAAATAGGGGTTTTCAGCCTGAGAGACTAGCACGGTTTGGTTGGTGACTATAATCAATTCAAGACACTGTTACCCACGCAAGCTAATAGACAAAAGATAAAAGAGCGGTCGAACCTTATATAAGAAAACTGTATTAACCATTATTAATCTGATTAGAACGTTGGTTTGTTTATTAAGTGCAATGATTTCTTCTCTCGAGGTGGCATATCATTCTTAAGACTTAGGCGTTACATCTTTCTAAGACCTAGACACATTAATTCTGTCATAATTAAAGCATCCGCATAAATCATTCTTATTTGCTGATTATAATCTATCTTAGGGATAAAAGCAATGGTGATCTTGTTAAACCCTAGCTCATAGAGACTTTACCCACTTACCGCTTAATGACAATCTATACACTAGTAGCCTTCAAACGTCATAATAAATACAAGAGCAATTATTTAGCCAAGGTAAACTAATCGAGTTAACGAATGATACCAAAAATTGAATGATTAGTAAAGTATATAGAATTACACGATGTCTCCTATGGAATTGAATACGTTGCTCGACCTCTTCTACTCTTTTTCTCCTCTGAAAATCGACTTTTGTGGTTTAGGTACCGAGAATATGATTTAGCACACTTAAAACTCATTTTTGAGTTTTCTATTTATAAGGTCTGGAAGTCGGTTCGATACGGCGTATCCAAAGGGTTGGATACGGCTACAAAAGCACGTAAACAAGTATAAATTGATAAACATAAACAAGCATTCAACGATAAATCAAGAAATCGAGATAAACAATACCAAACATTCAAATCTTCATAATAATGGCTAATACCCAAAGGTATTAGCCTTCAAACGTCATAATAAATACAAGAGCAATTATTTAGCCAAGGTAAACTAACCGTAGATTAACGAATGTACCAAAAATTGAGCCTTTACTAAAGTAATATAGAATATACACTATTACTCCTAGTGGAATTGGAATACGTTTGCTCGATCCTCTTCTACTCTTATTCTCCTCTAAAAAATCGAGCTTTTGTGTTTAGTGTAGCGAGAGATATTGATTTAGCACACTTAAAACTCAATTTTTGAGTTTAGCTATTTATAAGGTCCTGTAAGTCCGGTCTATACGGCGTACCAAATGGTTGATACGGCGTATTGGTGGAATTCTTGGAGTAGGGACCAAACGTTTGATATCTTCAAGAAAATTATAATGAATTCAATATCTTGAAATACGGGCGTATTGATATCCTCCTGGATACGGAGTATTGGTCATTATTGCCTGTATGGGTCTGTTGGTGAGGATGCGATGCACGGATCGCTGTACCTTCTTGATGGATAACGGCGTATTGGTCTTCAAAATAAGTAATCTATCAAATATCTTAATTTTAAGCTCCAAAATGCGCGCCATTTGCTATCTTTCAACCAATTACTCCCTAATTACCGGCCATTTTCAACTCTAAAAGAATACTGAAAACAATTCTTTGCAATAACTAAACATAATGAGTTTAATATCATAAGTATAAAGATTGCCTATAAAATTAGATTTTTGAGTTTTCTATTTATAAGGTCTGGAAGTCGGTTCGATACGGCGTATCCAAAGGGTTGGATACGGCGTATTGGGGATTTCTTGGAGTAGGGACCACGTTTGATATCTTCTAGAATATTATATTGATTCCATATCTTGAATACGGCGTATTGAGTCATCTGGATACAGAGTATTGGTCTTTATTCCTGTGTGGTCTTTGGTGAGTGCAGGCACGGATACGCCGTATCTTCTTGATGGATACGGCGTATTGGTCTTCACAATAGTAATCTTCAAAATATCTTCATTTAAGCTTCAGAATGCGCGCCTTTTGCTATCTTTCACCAATTACTCCATAATTACCGCAATTCTCAAATATAAACGATTAAGTAACAATTCTTTGCAATAACTATACAAAATGAGTTAATATCGTAGGATAAATGATGCTATAAAATAGACGTTATTTGATGTCATCAATAAGTATATTGACCTTGACTAAAGCATAATCTAAACAGAACAGTATATGTCAGTTTACCTCGTCATCAGGATTTGATTTGCCCTCCTGAGTGAATTCTTGCTGATTAGTCGACACATCGGCAAATGCAATATCTCTCAAATTCCTCCACCAATTTTATAAACAGCGAATCCGCATGTGTGACGAAACCAAATATTTCCGTTGCAATTTATGATGCACTATGCTTATCTTGTTTGAAGTATCTAATGAGTTATCCTAACACTTATTCCAGTCTACAATCCATATCAACTTATTCATAATCAAATGATTTGAAATTGTGATATACAACAACATATATTTTCATACCTGACATGCCATCCTAGAAATAAAAAATCCCAACTATAAAAACCAAAATTTTTACACACCCATTATCCCTAAATCAAAATTTAATCATATTCTCAAATTAAAATCTAAGAATAAGAATGAATTACCTCAACAAAGCTTGGTAAATTCAGAATCCCTGTTTAGAATACACATAATCAAGATTTAAGGAAAATCAATTTAGTTTAATAAGATATGGTTTAAACGCACATAATTAAACAATCATTACAAATTAATAAGATATATAATCTGAATAAAAAACGCACCTGTCGAAGAAGGTCGGAGGAGCTCGCCGGTGTTTTTCAGCCCTTGGTGGTACCACTTTTTTTTTCTTTATTTGATTCTTCTGTGTGTTAGATCTTGTTTAGGAGTTTTGTAGATGTAAATCTGTTTTGAAGAATGAAGAACCGTAAAGGATCATATTTGTATTAAAGCTATAAAGTGATGGGAAACCGAACCGATATAAATCTGTTTTAAATGTAAATTGAACTGAAAACTATAAAGGATGCAATTAGGCCACTTATTCTCATATAGATGTGTACAATTTTTAAAACTTGGATTACACACCTTTAAGCCTCCACAATAAATTTATTCATATGGATGTGTACTATTTTCAAAGCTTAGTTTACACACCTAGAAGCCTCAACAATAAATTTTTGTATTCATTCTTTATATATATAAGATTAACTAAAGAATCAATCAGGATTTGCTATACAAGGTCCATTACCTATTGCATAAGCCACATTAAATATAATATGTTTTTTTTTCATATTTGAAGTAGTTATGTATTTAATGCATAATAAATAAACATATAAATTACCTTAAATACATATCATTTTTACTTTAATAAGTCTGAGTTTTCTTTTATATTTGTATTAATTGCTGCCTAAATATTGCTTAGTGGGCATTGTATAGCAAATTCTGAATCATAATAATACAATTTCATGTTGAGAAAAGTGATACCAGACTGAAGCAAAACCACAATTAAATAAGAAATGCAATAAAAGATGACACACGGATTTAAAGTAGAAAACCCCAATAGGGTAAAAACCACTGGCAAAGAAAGATACCTTTTTCTATGATGAAAAGTAGGAATTACACCGTCTCTAATAACAAGGATAAACACTAGTTATTGTATCTCATGTTATTAGAAGAAATATACTAATTCTCTAATAACCTCACTGCTAGGAGACACTTTGCAATTTACTCTTGAATTGAATGAGATGATGAAACAAGAGAATTGAGGCTTCATTTATCGGCTCGTGAATGGCTGGGCAAAAGGGTGAAAAGCTAACAATTCTAAAGAGTCAAGAGCCCTTCATTATTCCAAAAGGTCATAACTCTCAAAAGGGTCATTTGCCCTTTGCCTTTTCACTAACAATCTCCCACTTGAAGATTTGATTAAAGCTCGATCAATCTTCACACCATTATCCTTCCTTGCACTTTCATGTTTCTTACGTTTCCGCTAGGCCACATGAGGATCGACACCATATAAACTTGTCACAGTTGATTGCTTTCGTCAGATAATCCGCCATGTTATCATCAGTATGAATTTTATGCATATCCACGGTTCCTTCTCCCTCTTTCTCACGAATGAAGTGATATTGAACTCATATATACTTTGTCTTTAAATGAAATGTTAGATTCCTTGCAAGATACAAGGCACTCTTGTTGTCATAAAATATAGTAATTTTATCTTGTTTGTGTCCAAGTTCTTCCAACAACATCTTCAACCATACTGCTTCTTTGCTAGCTTGAGCAGCTGCAACATACTCTGCAGTTTTGAAACCCAGCTTACTGTTCCGCCAGAAAGTGTAAACACATACCCAGTGGTTAATTTAGTTCCGTCAAGATCACCTGCGTAATCAGAATCAACATAACCCTTGACAATTACATCCGATTCCCCAAAACATAGTGCAACATCTGAGGTTCCTTTAATGTATCTGAGAATCCTCTTTATAGATTCCCAATGCTTTCTACCAGGTTCCGCCATGTACCGACTCACTACTCCTACTACATGTGCAATGTCTAGTCTTGTACAAATCATTGCAAACATTAAACTTCCCACTACTGATGCATACAGTACTCGAGATATATCCATCATCTCTTTTTTACAGCTAGGACTCATCTTAGAGGATAATTTAAGATTAATAGGAAACGGGGTTGATATTGGCTTACAATATTGCATATTAAGCCTTTGCAATATTTTCTTCACATAACTTTTCTGTAAAAGCCAAAATTTTCTACTAACTCCATCTCGGTGAATTTGCATCCCTAGAATCTTGTAGGCGGGTCAAAGGTCTTTCGTCTTGAATTCCCTAGCCAGTTGAGTCTTTAATTTATTGATGCGATCTTTGTTAGGGCCTGCTACCAACATGTCGTCAACATATAATAGCAAAATGATAAAATCATTATTTTTAAACCACTTGAAATATGCACAAGGGTCTGCATGTAGTCTGTTATATTCAATGCTCCTTATGAAAGAATCAAATCTCTTGTACTAACACCGCGACGCCTGCTTTAAACCGTACAAAGATTTGTTTAACCTGCAAACCAAGTTCTCTTTTCCTTTTTGTTCAAAACCTTCTGGTTGGAGCATGTAAATTTCTTCTTCAAGATTTCCATAAAGAAATGCAGTTTTCACATCTAGCTACTCTAGATGTAAATCATATGTAGCACACATTTCCAGAACTACCCAAACAGTTGTCATTCGAACCATATGGGGAAATTTTTCATTGAATTTGATTCCTTCTTTTTGAGCATATCCTTTAACCACCAATCTTGCACGATACCGCTCCACTTGATCATCACCATTTTACTTGATCTTATACACCCATTTATTTTCAATGGGTTTTCTACCTCCTAGTAGTGGCATCAGTTCCCACATTTTGTTCTTATGAAGGGCTTCGATTTCTTCTTGCATTGCTGCCTTCCATAATGACACATCTGGATTATTCAGTGCTTCTTAAAAAGTTGATGGCTCTCTTTCCTCTATAAGAAGACAATATGCAACGTTGCTCTCCATAACATAATCTAAGTGCCACCCTGGATGTTTTCTTTGACGATTAAGAGTATGGGTTGCTGGAGCTTGAGACTTATTTGTCTCATTCACCTCGTGCTGAGGTGCAACTTCAAAAGAATCATTTGACTGAAATTCCTTTTCCATCTGTATTGATGTAGTTTCCCTTGTAGTCTTATCACATTCTTCATTTTTTTGAATTTTGTCTTCCAGAAAGACAACATCTCTATTGACGACTACTTTATGGGCAGTGGGGTCCTAGAAGCGATACCCCTTTACTCTGTCAGCGTACCCCAAGAACAAGCATTTTCTGGACTTTTGATCCAACTTTGTAGTTTCTTGGGTATTGTACATCACGTACACATGACTTCCAAATATATGAAGGTCTAAATAGTTTACCGGCTTTCTTGTTCACATCTTCATCGGTGTCTTCAACTCAACTGCAGTTGAAGGTGAATGATTTATCACATAACATGCGATATTAACTGCTTCCGCCCAAAATGATTTTCCTAAGCTTGCAAATGTCAACATTGCTCTTGCTCTTTCTAATAAGGTTATGTTCATCCGCTCTGCCACTCTATTCTGTTGAGGAGTGTATGCCGTTGTGAATTGCCTTTTGATTCCTTCTTGCTTGCAAAAAGTATCAAATTCATCGCCAGTGTATTCACCTCCATTATCCGTCCTCAAACACTTGATCTTCTTTCCAGAATCAAGTTCAACCCGCGCTTTATATACTTTGAAAACTTCAAACACATCAGACTTCTTCTTGGTTGGGTACACCCAACATTACCTGGAATAATCATCAATGAAGGATACAAAATACTTTGCTCCTCCTAAGGATTAAACTGATGCTTACCACACATTAGAGTGAACTAATTCCAGAACATAGGCACTTAGAGAATTTAATGTCTTGAACTTTAGGCGATGCTGCTTGCTGATAACACAATGTTTACAGAAAGGTAAAGAAACCTTTGTGAGGTCAGGAAGTAGCTTTCTTTCAACAAGAATCTTCATTCCTTGTTCAAACATATGTCCAAGCTTTTGATGCCACGTTACTGCAACTCTATGACTTGGACTATATGAAGCAACCGATGCTTTTGCCTCCTCTATTATCTCTCCCTTCAACTGGTATAAGTTTGGAGCCACCTTTTCTCCTCTCATAAGTACAAGCGAGCCTTTTATAATTTTCATGATCTTGTTTTGTATTTCCACCTTACAACCAAGATTATCCAATTATCCCTGAGACAATAAATTCTTTTTCAAGGCCTCCACGTGTCGCACATCTTGAATAGTACGAACTGTACAATCATGCATCTTCACCATGATACTTCCAATTCCAATGATCTTTAGTTCATGATCATTGCAACTGTACACAGATCTGCCTCCAGAAATTGGTTTATATTGATGAAACCATTCTCTTCTTGCGGACATATGAAATGTAGCTCCCGTGTCGAACAGGCAAACATCTGTAAATTTTTTCCTGCATTCATTTGCAACCGCTGCTTCACAACACAGAGCGTTACCATCTTCTGAAGTGCTAGCGATATTTCCTTGAGGAATAGAGGTATTTAAACCCCGACAATCTTCCTTAAAGTGACATGGCTTACCACATTTAAAGCATTTAAAATTCTTCTTCTTTCCTGTTTTAGATTTACCATGATTATGACTCCCACTGAGGAATCTTCTTTATCGTTTTAGACAACCACTGCGTCATGTTATAATCCTGATGTCGTTGCCCCGCCGAATCTTTTAGGGCTTCTTTAATTCGGTTGGTTCTTGACGCCGTCACAAGAATTCTGACGCCATGACGCCGTCACAATAAAATGTGACGCCATCTTCACGCACTGTACGCGTATTCTTCAAGAGATTTGGTGTAGAGTCGTAGTCTTATCCGTTTCTTCTCTAAATGAGCACAAGTCACGTGTATTTTCTTCAAAAGCCATCCAAGTGATGAAAAAACAAAAAGGAACGATTAAGTACATAATTCCGGTATATTTGCATGATTTAGGGGGTTAAATGACCCTGAAAAAATGTATAAAATAACACCTCATCCATGTCATATTAAGAAGACCTGGTATAGTAACGCACATCGGCGTCACTTTTGACGTGGACAAGCAATTGGCGCTGCCACCCTTACGCCATCATACCGAACCTAGTGCGAAAAACAAATTCGCCACTTTAGTGGCGTACGCAAGATCGAGAAAAAAAAAGAGCTGTTGGATTTCAAACAGTTACTTTAATTTTTTTTAATTAAACCCTTCTTTTTTATACTAAATATATCTCCTACATTTTTATTTTCAAAAACATTAGTTCTAATTTTCTCAACACATAGACTATAAACTAAAAAGTGTCTCACAGCCCAAATGATGTGTTTTTTAAATTCTCTTCTCAACGATGTGTTTCTTTTGTATTTTTTAATGTTTTGTATTGTAATATTATTTGAATTAATGAAATTTATTTTGTTTGAAAAATGAAAAATAAAATAAAATTGTGATTGGGTGAGGGCCCAAATAAGGAAAATAACATGCCATTAGTGAATGAGTGTCATGTGTGTGAGTGTTAAAAGTGAGAATGATGAAGTGACACTGGCACTGAAGTGACACTAAAATGGGTGAACTGAACAAGGGAATCCCATACGGCGCAGATACTTTCTCTGGTGACAGGTCAAGACAACCATCCAAGCTCAAGTCGGAGCAAGCTTTTCATCAGGGAAAGTACATTGCTACCATCACTAAAAAACTTAAGGGAAGTGCATGATTTGTATTTCGTTTGGTTGCTTAACTTATTTACAGGGCCGTCTTTAAAATTTTAAAATGTTTTAGGGCCTTGTACGAAATTAAATAACAAAGCATTTCGAGAAAGAATGTTATATATAATATAAAGTGTCACAGTTTATAATATACTAGCTTATAAACCCGCGAATTTCACGGGTTGTTAAATAAAAATTGTATATATAAAACAAAACATATTCATTTGTGATCTCGAATGTACTTTACAAAACAAATCATTTCTAAAGTAGATTACTTTGCATAACAAATTCGTTTCGAAAGCATGAATAGTGAGTAGTAGTTAGTCGTCTATATAACTTCTCATAAATGCACATTAAACTCCATTATCTCTACAACAACATATTGAAGGAATATCAAGTAGGAAACTCGTCATTAAGCACATATAGTAAACAAATTGGCAAATCGACTCGTGTTGTGCATTCATTTATTTGTATAAATATTTCATGTAGTCATGTAATCTTTTAACTTTAAACACATCATATGTTTAGTTCATAGCAACTGTATTAGAATATTTGTTTAAATCAACACCGTAAAAATCATTGAGACGACAATAGAGAAGATTAAAAGAGTTTGTAAAGCAGTTCTAGGCCATCAACGAAAGGGCATTATATGCATCATATTTTTGTAAGGGCAAGTCAACATCTTTTTATATAGTAGAAAATAGATTTTTTTTGTTAATTTGTTATTCTCTCTGTCCCATATTAAATGTCCACTTTGACTTTTTGAATTCTTTTTTTTCCAACTTTGATCTTAAATATTTTTGTTTGTGTTATATAATACTTGATGTAAAATATATGAATGAATTGAGTTTTCAATGTATTTTTATTTGGTATAATTTTCATCATGTATATAATACAAAAAAAGTTATTTAAAGTCAAAGTTAAAAAAGAAAGACTGTAAAAGTCAAATCTGGACATTAAATATAGGACGGAGGTAGTATTAACTTAACATTAAACTAAACACCATTAAGTTATTAAATAAATAAGTTTATATGATATGATTTACATCAACAACGATACCCAATCCCGCCAGGGCAGGGTATATGAGAGGTGAAATGTAGACAGATCATGCCTCTACCTTTAGGAAAACCCGTGAGGTAAGGAGACTGCTTCTAGGTACATCTCCAGCTAAGAAAAATGATATGATTTACACACCTTCAATTAAAAAACACTGATTCTAAGATGTCCTTTTTTGGCGACTTGAAGCATGCATATCTTATTAGTATTGTAGATTGTAAATAATAAAAGGTTGTAGAAAACTTGACATATAAACACAATGAAATGTTACTTAAATTTAATTTTTATATTGAATGACACTAAAAAATTAATACTATGCATGATTCATTATTAAAACAAAGAAAAAGAAAGAAGTTTCAGTATATTTTTAATGATCAATTATTTTCACAATTAATCTAAAATTTAATTGTAATATGAAATTTGATAAATTAAAAGAATAAAAAAAAGATTTGAATTAAACTAAATAAGTATGTAACTAATTTTTAGGAATGTTGTTACACAAATATCAAAATGAAGGACTTAAAAGTAAATATCTTGCATTTTCACATAAGCATTAGTGACACTCATTAGTGATGTAATTAGTGATGTAATTAGTGACATAAGAGAGATTCAAAAAGATTTTTTTTTGAACGGCGAATTTTATTGAGAGAAAAAAAACTAGCAAGGAGCTAGAAGATTACAAAGTGACAAGGTGAGGGTTTTTAAGCCACTCAATCCAACTAAAATAAGCTTTACATCTGTAACGACACCAGTAGAAAGATCTAGATTGCACTTCATCAAAAATAGCCGCCTTTGATGGAGACTCAGAACCGAAGATAGTTTTATTACGGAAGTTCCAATTATGCCACCACATCACATAACAAACTCCTTCAAAAATACGCTTATGTTTGATCGAAAGCCGAAGACTCAAGATCCAAACCAACCATTCTTCATAAGAAGAAACTTCCATATACGGAATATACCACCAGCTGGTGATCAAATGAAGGATATCTCTAGCAATTTGGCAAGTGAAGAAGATGTGCCTAGTTGATTCCACCGTTTTACCGCATGTAAGGCATAGAATAGAGTTAATATCCATTCCACGACGAGAAATGTTCAATCTAGTTGGAAGATTATCTAACTTTATTTTCCAAGCTAAAACATTTACCTTAATAGGCACCACTTTGATCCAACGAGTGCTAGAAGAAACCTCTGATAACGTGAACTCGTCGATCAATTTTCTAATTAAGGCGACGGTGAAATCTCCTGAACTTTGCAAGGACCAAATCCATCTATCCCTGATGTTTACGAGAGAAGTATCTTCCACCATCGCCTTTAGAGAATCAAACTGATCTTGTTCCACTTCTCCCCTAGGTTCACGACGGAAAGTGAAAGCCAAGCTGTTTTGAGATAACTTAGAAGCAACATCAATGTTTTTGCAAGATTCCAGTGCGCAAGCCCTTGGAAACAAAAATTTAAACGCAACATCCCCATGCCAAGTTTCTTCCCAAAACAAAGAATCTGAACTGTTGCCCACTTTTTTGTTAACGAAACTGAGTAAATTTAAACCCCGTTTCTTTAACAAATCCACCTCTTTAACAATGTCGAGCCAAATAGAAGGATAAGAGACTTTTACCTTTTTACCAATTTTTTCGTGATCTCCATGATTAGATTTGATGACGTTCGCCCATAGTGAAGAGTTTTGAGAAAGGAAACGCTACACCCATTTAAACATGAGAGCTCTATTCAGAGCGTATAAGCTTGAAACTCCAAAGCCGCCTTTTTCTTTAGAAGCTAACATATTTGTCCATTTCACCCAAGTTAGTTTTTTAGCAAGAGGATCAGAACCATTGAAAAAATGTGAACGAATGGATTTCATACGTTGCAGAACTTCATAGGAACTTTGAATATAGACATATGATAAATAGGCATCGATCCTAGAACCGATTTAAGAAGGGTTAATCTACCTCCTATCGAAAGAGTCTTCATCTTCCATTTAGATAAACGAGAAGCCATTGCTTCGATCGTTTCATTCCAAGACTGGATTCTAGACATATGGCCACCCACTTTCGAACCTAAATAAGTAAATGGAGTTTTAAGAGTGACACAACCAATCTTTCTAGCTGCTTGAGCCACTTTGTCAGCATCCACATAAATCCCCATTAACTTACTTTTAGACATGTTGAGACGAAGACCTGATGCACGGTGAAAGCATTCCAAAACTTGAACAATCGTATCAAGATTTGACTCATTCCATTGACCCATGAAAATAACATCGTCGGCGTAAAACAAATGGGAAAGTTGAAGAGAGGGACTTAACATAATACCTTTGAACATACCAGCATTAACTATTCTTTGGAATGAGATGTGTAATGTTTCCATAACCAAAATGAACAAGAAATGAGATAAAGGGTCACCCTGTTTGAGACCTTTATGGAATTGAAACTCTTCCGTAGGACTACCATTCACAATAACCGAACCCCTAGATGATCGAAGACAACTCTGAATCCAATAGCACCATTTCTCACTAAAACCGAACCTTCTAAAAATGTCGTCCAAATAATCCCATCGAACCAAATCAAAAGCCTTTTCGAAATCTACTTTGAAAACCAAAGACTGCTTCTTTTTCAATTGACACCATTGAACAATTTCGTTTAGGATAAATGGACCATCGAGGATTTGCTTATCCGCAATGAAAGCTGATTGAACTTCATTTACGAGATCACCCAGAACGAGAACAAGGCGATTCGCCAAGATCTTGGCAATGATTTTATACATACTACCAATTAAGCTAATTGGTCTAAAGTCTTTGACCATGTTAGCATCGCGAGTTTTCGGAATCAAGGCAATAAACGAAGAGTTGCTGCCTTTAGGAAATTGACCATGATGAAAAAAACTCGTCACAGCATCAACCACGTCACTCTCTAAAATATTCCAGTAACGACGATAGAAACCGAACGTGAAACCATCGGGGCCAGGAGACTTATCGGTACCACAATCCCAAACCGCCCTTTTTATTTCATCTTTTGACACATCACACTCCAGGTCGATAATTTGATCAGGCTGTAGCGTATTTGGAAAGTTTAGATCAAGTTGGAGACGAGAATCTTGTGGGTGATCAAAATGATTTTTAAAGTGAGACAGAAATTCCCGTTTAACCAGGTGAGGGGAGTCAATCCAGTTACCATCGACCAAAATGCCACGAATGGCTAGCTGACTTCTTTTTTTATTGAGAATTCCGTGGTAGTACTTAGAATTCTCATCGCCCTCGATTGCCCATTTAATCTTTGATTTTTGGGCAGCTTCCAATGATTGAAGGTTCTCTAATTCTTGAAGGGATCTGACAACATTAGCTCTTTTGTTTACAATCTCTACATCACCACAACCTTTGTCTATTATCCAGTCCAAATCAGCAAGATCATGTTTAAGAGTTCTCTTCCTGGTAATTGAGGACATCGTATTTCCTTTGTTCCATAAGCGAATCTTTTCTTTCAAGTGTTTCAGTTCTTCATCAGTTTAGTCATAGCATTTGGCTCCACCACAACAGCTTCTTTCCAAGAATCTTCAACAAATTTATCAAAACCTTTAATTTCGAACCAATAATGAAAGAACCTAAATGGAACAGGTCCGTAATCGTAATGAGATTCAAGCATTAAAATTGGACGATGATCAGATAAGAAGCGTTCCAATGTGATAGCAGAAATATTTGGACATGAATTCATAAGACTTTCGGAGATAAGAAAACGGTCAAGTTTGCTCATCTTGGAAGCAGATTTATGACACCAGGTATAAGAACATCCTCCTAAAGGCACTTCTTCTAAGCCCGCATTAGAAATGAACAAGTCAAACGAATTAGCTCCATGCACATTAAAAACTGAACCAAATCTTTCATCTTTTTTCTGGACTTCATTAAAGTCCCCTATAACAACAACCTCACCTGCCCACTGAGCTATCACATGAGACAAGTAATCCCACAATATCTTCTTTTCAATAAGATCTTGATGGGCATATATCGAAATGATGAGAAGTTTAGTACCGTTAGGAATCCAATCACCTCTTACCATGACAAAATAGTCTGAGATAGTCACATTAAGTTTGCTAAAAGATTTAGGGTCCCAAACACATAAAATCCCACCCGAGTTACCAACAGAAGCACTATGAGCATAATCAAAAGCAAGCTTTCCCCAACATCTCTTAATACTAAAGAGATTAATGTTCTCCATTTTTGTTTCCTGTAAAGTTAAAAAAATTAACCTTGTTAGTCACGCATAACTCCTTAACCCAATCTTTTTTGGCCTTTTGGGCAAGTCCTTGGATGTTAAGAGACATAAAGTTCATCGATTGACATTGTTCACTCCTTGGGATTTGATGATCTCTTCTATGTTTTTAATGCAACCCTCCATGTTATAGCCCATAGTATGTCCCATCTTAACCATTTCCTCCATCACTTGTAATATAGATCTACCTGTACGTGAAATATTAGATTTTTTAAAATGTCCAAAACATGTGGACTCCGCTGCATCTTCGTTGAACTTATCTTTCAGAACTTCCTCTTGAATATTGTTTAAACGCTCGCTTGTAAACTTGTTTGATTGCCTTTCTGAATTGACATTATCATTTATAGGTGTAAAACCTGGGGGGTATTTCAAACTGTCTTCCAAATTGAACTCTTTGTGGTTGTTCTCCTTATTCTTGGTGAGAAGTTTGTATATGTTGAAAGGGTCTTCTGAATGCGTCTTTTGTTTTTCTACAGAAGCATTTTCGGTATTAATGTGGATTGAGGCATCATCAAAATTTGTGTATGGAACAGCTTCCGTATCACTATCACCTTCCATTTCTTCATCTTTTTTAAGTCATTAATCAAATCATCATCGTTGTCCGAGTCGTCATCGTTATCCTCCATAAAATCAGGTTCCCAGCCAGGAACCTCTTTAGCTCGAACCCAAAACAATTTACCACGATAAATGATTTTAAACGACTCAAGAATATTGGATGTAATATTCGTGTTGATGCAGAGTCTTTTTGTGTAGAAATTCCCGTCCTCATGAGAATCAACATGAATTAAGGTACCCCACTTAGAAGCAATGCGTTTGAATGTATTATCAGACCATATTTTTAAAGGAACGCCTTCTATATCTACCCATGCAACCCTCCCTTCAACAAATAAGTCAGTTGATGCTTGTTGAATCTTTGCGAACCAAGTACCAATACCCACATTAGATTGAAAAGTCTTTTTTGCCTCCCCCGATTGAAACTTGACCATTACCCAGTATCCACCCATATATTTGAGATCAATGTTGTCGAAACATTCATTAACCAGGACCACCTTCAAGTTAGATAAGGACTCAAAGTTTTTTACCTTACCCATCAAACAACAATTGAAGTTTTGTTGGTTCAGGCATGAATCATCAAGCATCATTGCTGGAATGTTTTCCGAGTCTAGATTATGTGATTGAGAACCTTTAACCACATGAGCGTATGAATTAGAGGTCCCATTTGGCCCTTTAGTTTTAAGAGGCACGCCTAAATTATGCCTGCTTTCCCCAATTTTGGCTTGATTATTGTTTTTGTACAGAGGCGGCCTCTGAAACCTAGCAAGGTTAGCGTGAATTTTATGACGTCCGACCCACACCGTACATAAATTATTAACCAAACGATCCACGTCAAAGATTTTAATGAAACGAACAAAACCAAATCTTTTACCAGCTTTCGATTTTCGATTAGGGATAAAAACATCGACGACATACCCATATTGCTTGCAGGTGTTCCAAAGATCTTTAGCAGAGAATTGATCAGGGAAGTTAGTGACGAATACCGAAGTAGAGATCTGTTGAACATCGTCCTCCTTAGAGCGAAAGGTTCCCATTGAAAATTGAAAAAAGGTTTTGAAAAATTAGGGTTTGAGAAAAGGTTTAAAAATTAGGGTTTGAGAATAGGGATCAGATAACGACGATTTTCTTTTATTATATAAATATAGATATAGATATAGATAACGCATATAATTGTTAACGAGACAAATTTTGAGGCCTCCAAAACTTTTAGGCTTTGAGTGGTCGCCCACCTTACACATCTTCAAAGACGGCACTGCTTGTTTACTTGCATGTTTTAACAAATGCTATTGTATTTGAATATCGAAAGCTGAGTCCCATGTTTGATTAGCGTACTTGGCCATGGGTCAAAACGGTGAAAAGTCAATCAAACTTGCCGTAATGAATTATAAGTAGTAGTTCTCTGCCTTTTATAATTTGAGAACCAGATCGAACCGAATGAAAAACCGCTTTGAGGTCCGGTTTGGTTTAAATAACCATGCTTAATTGCTTATAACACATAATTAGTAGAATGTTGAATACATCTTGGATGGATGACCATAAGTTCCTTAAAAAGTGATCGGTGCAACAAGTGTTAGGCACGTTATAGGGCGAATTTGGTTCCTAAAACACGGTTAAACTGCATTGCGTAGTGTGTTATGGGTAAGTTATAGGCGCGAATGCTGATTGATATATAATCTAATTCTTTCATATACATGTAAAGATACTAATGAAAATTGATCATTGAACAAGTAAAAGAGCTCGCGCGTTGCGGCGGGGCTAATTTTTTCCCGAATAATTTTTTTTTGCGTTTCGGGGGTTTTTTTTGGGCGATGCGTTATGGCGGAGCTAATTTTTAATATTTTCTTTTTTTGTATGATTCGGGGAAAAAAATTTGCGTTGGGACGGGCTAATTTTTTCCCGAATATTTTCTTTTTTTGGGACGGTTTTGTAAATTTTTTTACGGGAATTTTTGTGTAAGAAAATCGTAAATAGTTAAAAGTTGAGGGACCGTTTTGTATTTTTTTTTTTACTTTTGGGCTTTTCAGGCTAATTTTGGGCTATTTTTTTTTACTTTGGGCCAGATTTTTGGCCAGATTTTATGCGAATTTTAGGCTAGTTTGTCGAAAAATGTGTATATTAGTAATAATTTTTTTTATATGGCATGTGTTAGGCCTCATGTTTAAAGTGTTATTTTTTTTTGCTATATGAGGTTTTTTTTTAATATAATGGGTTGTACGTTTGTGACTATATCGATTATTTTAAAGTTATTAGGTATCGAAGATATTTTCGCGGTTATTTTTTTTATCTGAATAAATCGTAACTTTTGTAATATTTTTTTTTCCTCCTACTTTGTGCATACAAATTAAAAAAAAAAACAAAAACAAAATAATTTAAAAAAAAAAAATCAAAATCAGGCTGGCCCAAAATGAGAGTCCGTTACTGTAGCAATGTAGATCCACTGTCAAAACGACAGTGGATTTGTCCGTGAATGTGTAATATAGTAACGTGTGTACTTAACAAACGAAATTCGGTGTGTATGCACCTTTTAAAGATGAAGTTAAATTCAACCACGTTACTACAACTGCAACGTTTGACCTTGTCAAAAGTTTATTACTAGTATTACTTTTATGACTTTATAATTACTGTAACCACACGCTAAATCATACCTATATATATATATACAATATCAAAGTCGGAGTATATATCATCATCTTTAACGGATCATATATACGACAAAAATCAGAAACAATGAAAAGCATGTTTGCTGTGCTAAACCCTATGCTTCACGGACTCGTAAAGCTAGCAGGACTGACACCACAAACCGTAGCAATAGAACCCAGAACCTGGATGAAAATCTGGGTTCCAAAAGATATTGTCACAAAAGAAGGAGGGAAAATTGTTTACGTTCCACCAACCAAGCCCGCGGTTGTCCTTCTCCACTCTTTTGCCATGGACGGTATATTCACATGGTTTTTACAAATTTTGGCCCTGAGCCGGGACTATTCAGTTTACGTGCCTGACCTTTTGTTCTTCGGTGGTTCAATCACTGACAAAAATGAGAGGTCGGCTGGTTTTCAGGCCGAGTTTGTGGCCAAAGGGTTGGAGAAGCTAAGAGTCGAGAATGTAATAGTCGTTGGGTTAAGTTATGGTGGGATGGTTGGGTTCAAGATGGCTAAACTGTACCCAAAGTTGGTCAAGTCTTTTGTAGCTTCTGGTACCGTCATAGAGATGACTGAATCTATTAGCCGTGAGGCGTATAAGCAGCTTGATATCACGAGTTGGTCGGACCTTTTAATGCCTGAAACGGTGGAGGGGTTGAAAAGGATGTTTTCAATTGGCTTTCATAAAATCCCGTGGCTTCCTAATTTTGTTTATCAAAACATTCTTGACGTATGTGTTTCTTTCTCAATACATGTCAATGCTTGTATTCTTTAACGGTCTAATCTTTTTATACTTGCAGGCGACGTTCACTAACCGCAAAGAGAGAAATGAACTCTTGAGATTTAGTAGTCCCAGATGAAGAATGCGTCACAAATAACCAGCTCACAAGGTGGTAAAAACATCTAGTGCCTAAATGCTAATTAACAAGTAGTGCATAAACCAAAGATTAACGTACACTTCAAGAGTAATTGCATAATTTGGAACAAGAGTCGCACGAATGTTGCGCATAGACAGCTAATCATACCATGTATAATTTTGTAGATGATACATATGTTGTGGGGTGACGACGACAAGATTTTCATATCCGACCTTGCTAGGACCATGAAACAGTAAGTGAAATCCTTTTCTTTAAAAAAAAGAAACATAAATAAATTATATGATTAGGATTATATGTACTAATGTACGTATGTATCAAGTATATACTCCTGTATGCATATATAAACCTTATCCTACAGTATAATCAATCTATAGCTTGGTATAGTTTTGAAGTGTAACCAACCTAACATTGTGAACTTGTTTTACTGTACGTAGGCAGTTGGGTGAGAATACAACATTAGATTGGATAAAAGATGCCGGGCACCTAGTACCGTTGGAGAAACCGTTCGTGTATAACAAACGGCTTAAATATGTTCTTGAACGTATGACGAAAGATCAGTAAGTTGGCGAATATGTATTCATATATGTCTCAGTATAATTGTGTCCATTGTCATCGTATAATTTTTCTTATCGTTTATACGTATTAATTTCCTTATTAATCTTGTAGTATATTTATGCACCAAGTTTTTAGCATTCAATTTAATGTAAATTCAATTTCATTTAATAAAAATATTGTTTCTTATCAGAGATAATATCTGGTTATATATTTAAGTGTGTCACTTGTAAGACCTAGCTAGTTGCTAGTGAAAGAATTAATTTACCGTTCTAAAAAACAAGGCTATGAACTCAAACTTTATATAGTCAGTTTTCATATTTTGTAAAATATTGACATTTTGAATCATGAATACGAAAATAAATTTAGACACTTAAATGACAAAGTTGGTGTATCACTAACACATAATTTACGTTTATGTAGATTAGTAAGGGCCGAAAGGGTAAACTGTAGCTACTAATTCACAAAAATGTAATCATCGTCTTAGAAAATGTAGGCCAGAATTGTAGTCGAACCTTCCGTAGCATACAGTGGCCACCAACGGGGAATGTGCAAAAACTGAAATCATACATGTAAAAGTCCCGAACTCAATGACAAACTTCAACATGCCAAGGCATGTTGATGATATATGTAATCCTTACCACGGTAGGATCTTTAGTGACCTGAGAGACCCCGAAACCAAAAGCATGCTTATCCAAATAAGTGACAGTGATACTAAATGATTTTGAGATTAAAGGTTCCAAATAACAACCATCCAATTTTTATAAACTTTATGAAAATTGAAAAACATACAAACGACGCACCAACAACGTTTAAAACATGATGAATGCAAAGGAGACAAAACAAACTATTTTTGTATCTTAAAGTTTAGATATCATAGTCTACAAACAAATGTGTCTTGCCTCATTCGCTAAATCGGCTTTGTACATTAGAATACGACTATGTGGCTGCGTATGGCGGGCATCGTAATCTGCGATAAATTTAGAGTTGACGATGAAAGACTTTCATGGTTTCGAAAATGATGTGAATCGAATCAAAAATTTACTATTAGAGGACAAATAAGCTCAAGCCAGGTTTGTGGGTTTATGGTATCTAAGGTTTTCACCATTATAAATAATGGTCAAAAAAATAAAAAAATAATAAGCTTATACTTACGGGTTTTTTTTTTGGATTTTTAATTGTTACTAGTCGAGTAAAGTAGATCGTTGGTATTTTTTGTTACCAGTCGACTAAAGTCGATCGTTGAATTGTTTTGTACCAGTCGACTAAAGTCGATCATTAGTACTACTGTGTTACCAGTCGACTAAAGTTGATCGTTGGTAGTGTTTTGTTGCCAGTCGATGAAAATCGATCGTTGGTGACTGTTTTGTTACCAGTTGACTATAACACAAGTCGATCGTTGGTTAAGTAATTCTCAAGTGTTTCTGTTTTTTTATGAATATATATAGGTTTTTATGTTAATGTTTTTTTTTCTTTACTAATTTACTACTTCAGTCTGAACTTTTACTATTTCGGCGCTTAGACTGCGAGGGACTATTTACGGATAAATAAGCCTAAGCTCAATTTGTGAGTTTAGAATATCTATGATTTTCACCCTTATAAATAATGATCTATAATAAAATTAAACCTACGAATTTATTCGAGCGATTTTTACCTAAATAACCAGTTGGGAAATGTGTTATCCCGCAGAGACCCAGCATGAATGGTTTATCCAAACTAACCTTTTCGATCGCGCATGTGATAGAGTTATCAAAGTGATTGACAGGTGTCGGATTCTGGTTGAATGTTGATAATTAACGGGGGAAAAAAAGTTCGATCGCGCATGTATGTGAGTGATCCAATTTTTTTTTTTTGGTTTTTGTCAGTATTGTGTCCCTTTCATATATTTGGATCACGCATATATGCGAGTGATTGAGTTTATATATATATATATATATATATATATATATATATATATATCACAAATCTTGATCGCGCATGTATAATAGCGATTAGGTTTTAATTTTTTTTCGCATGTATCTGAAACTGTGCAGGTTTTGTTTAATTTAGTGTATTTTTAAGGTTTATGTTTTGCAAAATTTTTATTTTGTCTATCTTTGTGCTTGTTTTTGCATACCGATACGTTGTTTAATTTTTTTTATTTCCTCAATTGTGTTGTCTTTGATGAGCTCTACACAGTGAAGTAAAAAAAATTTTAAAATAGTTTTAGTATGCATAAAATATGATGTTGCAAAGTGTGTAAGTTGAATTTTTTTGAAAGTATTTTTAGGTTATTTGTTTTGGAAAACATTATTCCGTCTATTTTTCCCTATGTTTGTGCATACCGATACATTGTTTTTAAATTTTTTTATTTGCTCTTTTGTGTTATCTTTGATGAGCTCTACATATTGAAGTAAATTTTATTAAAATTAGTTTTAATATGCATAAGATATGATGTTGCAAAGTGTGTAAGTTGGGTTTTTTTGAAAGTATTTTTAGGTTATTTGTTTTGGAAAAACATTATTCCGTCTATCTTTCCGCATGTTTGTGCATACCGATACATTGTTTTTAATTTTTTTTATTTGCTCATTTGTGTTGTCTTTGATGAGCTCTACATATTGAAGTAAATTTTATTAAAATTAGTTTTAATATGCATAAGATATGATGTTGCAAAGTGTGTAAGTTGGGTTTTTTTGTATAACTATATTTTAGTTATAATAAAAATACTTTTTTTTGTACAATTCTATAACTATATTTTATTAAATTTGAAAAGTTATAAACGAAAGCTTAAAATTAACAGTAGTCATTAAAAGCATTACAACATGATAACCAACAGATATCTAGAAGAGTACATGACCAACCTTATTTAGACGATTTGAAAACATAAAAACAACATCAAACTGGTGTTAAACAATAATGCTTTTACATGTCTCGGTAGTTCGCCATCAGTTGTCTATTTTCTTCCATGCTCCTTAGTAACTCATCCATCACGCTTTTCAGGTATGTTGCCTTTTTCATGTCGGCCCTGTCATGCATCCTAGAGCGTACTTACCATAGTCGATAAGTTGGTGATCTTGCAATACCATCAGATTGTTAATTTTTACCCTACGATCTGTAAACCTATAAGCAAAGCGATGCATCAAGTCTAAAATTTGTTGCTCCAAAATAGCTTCTTCATCAAGTGCTTCTTGTAGTTTCGCAAAGACAGTTAACCTAACGTTATTTGGGTTACTAGCCATGGTAGAATATGAGAAGATATAGTTAATAAGTTGTGTGTATATATAAGCAAAGATTTGACTACATTTGTATTCATTATTTATTGAATTTAAGAAAAAGCTACCCAATTGTTAGATACTGTCTTAAATCGCGTGTAATTTGAAGTGATAGACAGCATTGTCATTGAGTTGTCTTTTCTGTTGCAGATAAAAGCATGTGTCTTGTCAAATCATGTCATAAATCGTGTGAAATGTTTAGTGATTAAAAGCTTTGTCATTGAGTTGTCTTCTCTGTTGCAGTTAAAAGCATGTGTGTTGTCAAATGTATTATGTCATAAGTGTTGTAAAATGTTTAGTGATAAATAGCATTGTCATTGAATAGTCTTATTTGGTGTAGTACGAATAACAAGCAATTAATTCACATAATCTATTGAAAAACGGATACATAACAAATAAACCACATATAATCTAGTAGATTGACAACCTTATTTATCCAACTTTGAAGAAAAAAAACACACATGGTTGCCCTTGTGGTCTTTAGCAACATCACTCTAGAATCTATATTGCCATGTAACTGTTAATGAAGTTTTCCTTTGCAGAAATGCTTCTCAATAATTCTTGTCTTGTTCTAATTATGTTGTTGGTGGTACGGATATCCGCTTCATGTGCCATTAGTAGAGCATGTAATCCATAGCTATTAAGGCTCATTGTAGGCATACTTTGCAACATTGTTATTTGTACCTCACGGATACTTATTTCCTTATAATAACGAGTTAAGTCGCATAACAACTGATGTGCAAGTGTTCTGTCAGCTTCAAGCTCTCTTTGTAGTTTTAAAACAATTGAATTACGTGCTTCCTTTGCTAAATAAACCATATAGTTTGTTAGTGGAAAGAAGAAGTATGTGTGAGAGAGACAAGAGTCTATTGAAGATGATAACATAGTTGATATAGGGGAAATAGTATGGGCAATCTTTATAAATTTACTGAAATAGTCAAAAAGGCTGACAAATCATGTGATACATATCGTACATTTATACTAGATGATAGACATTTTCATGGATTAGTCTTTAACAGCTGTCATTGACTTGTTTTATTAAGACCGATACTTAATTATTCAGTTGAAAGACACTGTTTCACTGAAACAACCACGCTCTTGCAAACTGTTATTAATCAAGGGTGTCCAAAGTTTAATTAGTTCCGATAACAAATTCTTTGTCCCCTCGCTACGCATGGAGTCGAACACATAAAAATGAGAAGTAGGTAAGTGTATTACACCAGTGACCCAATGATTTCCTGCAACATGTATGGGCATAAACACCTACAAAAATAAAAATAAAACTTTTTGTCAAACTAAATAAATTATTTAATACTAATCATACATAAAATGTATTAAATTTTTTAAAACAAATAAGTACCCAGTCAACATCATTCCATGCTGGATACGGACGCGTTGTACCATCCAATGTTCCAATAATGTGTTGGTCCGTCTCTATCATAAAACGATGATTTTTCGGATGTATACTTACCGTACCCATTTTGGCCACAGTCCACGGGGCATTTTCAGGCATACTCCTAATTAATAGCTCCATCCACGAGTTCATGTGCTGATTCAAAAACAAACTAACCAAAATAAATAGATGTTTTTGGAAAAATATAAATTAATCCTTTATTAGACTTGTATTAATAAACTTACGTCCCCGGACAACCAACCCACTTGGTTGGCCTGTTCCGGTCTGTAAATGTCAGGCGTACACAAATAAGGTACTAGTTGTCGCCAAAATCTAGTTGGAACTGAACAACCCTTCATATAACAATCTAAGTAAATCTCGTGGGGGTTGTTAAGAAATTCCGCCAAGTTAACATAATTATCTCGCCGCACCTAAACAACCAAGTTAACAACCAATCACAATACACATAATTGGTTGAGTTTATTTAATAATTTATATAAAAGACTAACAATTACCTTATTAGGGTCCATGTTTTCATACACTAACATATTACCAGTGAATTGGCCACCCACAAACATAATGTTATTGCTTCCTTCATTGTCATCATAAAAAACGTTTCCAATATTCAAAGGTAATACAGTGGCCTTATGGAACTTATTCTTATTACCGCGTTGCTTGGGTAAAACTGTAGTAGGAGGTTGTTCCACGTATGGAGTCCGCCTATACATGCTGGAACGTTGTTCCCTCTTTTCTCGATTCGGTATATTCTAAAAACAACAATTAATAAACATTTATTACTTCATGATGGTTACTACTATATAAGCATATTCGTATATAAATTTAGCATTACCTGGTCCAATAAGCCAGCACCATCAGGATGCGTCTCAATAGGGGTTTGCAAATTTGGATTACCCATATGAGATGGAATCTGGCTTTGCCAATTATATGTACCAGGATGCGACGGGATAGCGGGTTGCGTAAATGGAGTGGCCAACTGCGCCGCCATATAGCTTTGCCAATTAGATGAACCAGGTTGCGATGGCATTGATGTTTGCTAGTTTGTTGGTGTACCCATATTAAAAACGACTTGTTTTCCTGGCTATGGAAAAAAGATCGACCACCCTGTCACATAAATACAAAATTATAATATTTACCTACTTTTTGTTATATTAAATGCATAAAAATTATACCTGATTGCTTGGGAAGTCACTAAAATCGCTTATCCCATAATGTTGGCTGACAATGATCGGTCCTTTATTGGCTTCTCGCACCGGGCCAACATTCATACCCTCCATAAATTTACGCATTTGTTCATACATTTTTTCCCGTTCAGCGTCCTTTTTCCTCATTTCCTCAAAATCTTTTTTTGTTGTTCAAGATCTCTTTTTTGTTGTTCAAAATCTCGATAAAAATCTGATGGAACTTCAAACATATTTTGTCGGTTTAAAAAACGAGGTACTCGTTCAGCTTGATCAATAACGCCGTCAAAATATGCCCTACTAGAAACCCACCAGTCAGATCGAGCCTCAGTGTCATCTGGTGTCAATCTTGCAACAAGTAGATTTCCCTTTAAAATAAAACAACGAAATTAATTATGGAATAAATAACGTTATCATATAAGTAAGCTATACAATTAAATCAAACTCACATGAAAAAAATCAACAACCATCCTTCGCAAAAACCTGCCCTTTTTACTCCAAGCAGCTGCTCTAGGATAACGACTGTGACGATTATAATACGTAGTCGCCGTTACTCAGAAAGACTCCAATATCCAAGTCTAAAAACAATCATTTGTTTCAATTACTTTACGTTATAAATATAACTTAAATGCAAAATTAAATATTATAAATTAAATTATGACATACCTTGAATGCCCAAGTAAATCCAAAGATCTAATACGTTTTTTTATCAACTTCATCTATAGGTTGACTGGCATATAAGGACGGCCATCGTCTAACGTTTGCATCCTTTAGTTGTGAATACAATGTCAATCACACATACGAACCCCAAGGATACTTGTCCCAACCAACTCTATCATTGGCTAACCTTAAGATCCAATCAGGGATAATACGTCTACCCTCTACACCTAAAAACACAAGTTGCAAAATGCCTACACACAAAGGCTAACAGCATCGTCGTCGTGTAATCTATCAAACAACTTGCTATCAATCAATGTTTCCATAATTTTTCCTGTTATATGTTCACCATCTAAAGATGACGGAAACACCTGTCGCCTAAAAGGAATAGGATCTTCATCGTTGTCATAGTTAGCCCAATACTCGACCTCAAACCTTAACCGAGTAACCAGGAAAAATTCTTCTCTCCCAAAATGTATTTGTAAATTATTAACTATATGGTAATACAAGGGAACATTTTCATTTTCATTACCTACTAACACCATTTGCCGACCTAACATAAAATGTATTAGTTGACAATTATCAGTCCAATCTTTTTGATCTAAGACCCAACCAAAACAAGTTTGACTAAATAGTGCTTCCCGTTGAGTGCCACCAATTTTTTCTCTAATTTTTTAATCAAACGTAACTTACTTCTACATGTAACAAGGACACGGGGTGCCTAAATTAACAAAAACATATATAACAATATATTACTACGCATATAAAAATAAAAAAAAAATAATAATGGATAATTTAACATAAACGTATTATACCTCGTAATCGCTCAAATCCATCTTATAATTAAAAAGTCAACCATAATGCAACAAGAGAACTTCAAATCAAATCAACCGAGCAGAACTTCTTCAAATCTACTACAAAAATTTTGAAATAGGTTATGAAATCTCCAACAATGAATGTTGAAAGATGTTACGAAATCTCCAACAATGAATGTTAAAAGATGTTTTTTTTTAACGGCAACTTTATTAAACTAGCAAGATGCTAGAAAGAAATTACAAAGGCAAAGAATAAGGGTTTTTTTAACCAAATAACCCAAGGGATAGCCCTATTACATCTATTGGAAAGCCAATTAAAAGAATACGAAACAATTTCATCAAAGACCACCGCCCGCCTGGGAGAAGAGTTATAAAAAAAAAAGCCGATTGCGAAACGTCCAAATCCTCCACCAAGCAACGCTAAAGACTCCTTCCAGCAAAGATTTAATAAGAGTCGGTAAACGGATTGAGGAGAACCAAACATGCCAATCCTCAAAGGAAGAAACCTCCACCCAATCCAGATCCCACCACCTATAAATTTTACACAAAATGCACCGAGCGAACTCGCATTGGAAAAAAATATGCTTAATATTCTCCACATGAGAATTACAAATATGACATACGATCGAGTCCAAAACAACTCCTCTACGGCTAAGGTTATATCTCGTCGGCAAGCAGTCACGGCGAGCGCGCCAAGAGAAAATATTCACCTTTATCGGAATAAACTTCGTCCAACTTGTAACAACAGGATGGGACGGGAGCAGCATATCGTCCAAGAAATTATGAACAACTTTAACTGTAAAAACCCCATCACCCGACAAGTCACAAAACCATCTATCCGGTGAAGAAGAAAGAGAGACGGACCCAACTAATTCAACCAACTTGGACCATTGTTGCTGCTCAATACCACCACGAACTTCTCTTCGAAAAGAAAGAGCAGAAATAGGGGCATCCAATTTCTCAGCAACTGAGATTAGTTTGTTCATTTCTAGAGCATAAAGACGCGGAAAACTAACCCGAAGAGGAACATCAGTAATCCAGAGATCCTCCCAAAACAGCGTACAACGACCATCGCCAACTCTTTTCTTGCAGTGGGACATGAAGTCAAATCCCTTGTCTTTCAATAACCTTACTTCACGAATTATGGAACACCAAATCGAGGGTTGATTCAGAGAATGCATCTCCAACTTCGAACCGTATAAAGCTTGAATAACCTGAAACCATAAAGAATTATCCTTGGAAATGAATCGCCAAGCCCACTTAAGCAGAAGTGCACGATTTAGCGCATACAAGCTAGAAACCCCTAAACCGCCTTTTCTTTTGGAAGCTAGAACTTTATTCCAAGCTACCCACGTTATCTTTCTATCAAGAGGATCGGCACCATTGAAGAAATTACATCGAGCAGCTTCCAAGATCTTCAGGACGCCTTTTGGAACCTTAAAAATAGACATATTATAAAGAGGTGAAGCGCCAAGGACAGATTTAATAAGGGTAAGTCTACCCCCTATAGAGAGCGTTTTAACCTTCCATTTCGACAATCGGGACATAAACTTATGGATAGTATCATCCCAAGCCACCTTCCTAGACATACATTCACCAACCTTCACCCCAAGATAACGGAAGCTATTATTCATAACCGAACAACCAATCAAACCCGCAGCTTGCTCGACAATACTAGACGAAACCCCAACACCCATGACCTGACTTTTTTGAATGTTAATATTCAGACCTGATGCGAGAGAGAAACATTTAAGGATAGAAGTAATACCTCTCAAATTCGAGTCCGACCATTCACCAATGAACATGGCATCATCAGCGTAAAACAAATGGGAGATATTAACCGACCCTTGCAATTGTAATCCTTTAAACAGCCCATCATTAACGGCACGAGAAAAAGAGAAATGTAAGGACTCCATAATAAGGATAAATAAAAACGGGGCCAAAGGATCTCCTTGTTTTAACCCACAATGAAACGAGAACTCCGATGTTGGGCTTCCATTAACCAAAATAGAAGCCTTAGCGAAGCCAAGAGAACCACGAATCCACCTACACCAATTAGGCCCGAACCCGAAAGCATGAAGAACATCTAAGAGATAATCCCAACGGACCGAATCATATGCTTTAGCGAAATCTACTTTAAATAACATGGCTTGCTTCCGCTTCATTTTACACCAATTTAAGACTTCATTCAATATAAAAGGACCGTCCAATATTTGTCTATTAGCAACAAAAGCCGATTGGGTTTCTGAGACAAGATCCGATATCACCATAGCTAACCGATTTGCAAGGACCTTCGTAATAACCTTATACACACACCCTATTAAACTAATAGGACGGAACTCAGTAACAAATTTAGCATCAGGAACCTTTGGGATCAAGGCGATAAAGGAAGAGTTACATCCATCCGGGAGGATGCCCTTGTCGAAAAATTGTTCTACCGCTGCAGCAAAATCAGCCCCAACTATGAGCCAATATTTTCTGAAAAATTCGAAGGTAAATCCGTCAGGACCTGGAGACTTATTCTCGCCACAACTCCAGACAGCCTTGCGGATTTCGTCCCTAGAAACAGGACGATCCAAATCTTCCACTTGATCGGTACACAACCTTTTATCAAAATTAAAATTGAGAGTAAGACGCTCACCATGAGGTTGTTTAAACCGAGCCTCGAAGTGACGTTTAAAAGCATCTTTAACCGAACTTGGATCAGAACACCAGCTACCATCAACAAAAACACCACGTATGGACATAATAGATCTCTTTTTATTGACGATACCATGAAAGAATTTCGAGTTCTCGTCCCCTTCTATAGCCCATTGAATCTTTGACTTCTGAATCGAATCCCTATTCTCCAATTGATTAATGTCAAAAAGTTTACTCATCAACTCCGTACGTCTGAGAAGGACGGAATCAGAGACATTACCGTAGTCCAAGTCCTTATCAATAATACTCAACTCTTTTTTCAAAGAGCTCTTCACATTATACAGCTTCAAACGTTTATCTTTAACCCATTGACGAATAATTGATTTAAGAGCTTGGAGTTTCTTTTTAAATCTGACCAACCTATTCGAATCGGAATGAGAAAAGGATAACCAAGCATCCTCCACCATTTTATCAAACCCATCGAAGCTAAACCACGAATGATAAAACCGGAAAGGAGTCGGCCCAAAATCTGTATTGACCTCTCTAAGAAGAATGGGCCTATGATCCGATAAGTGACGGTCCAAGCATAAAGCTGAAATAGAAGGGAAAAGAGAGAAAAAACCTTCCGTAACAAGAAACCGATCCAACCTGCTCATTTTAAAAGCGGAGGGATGTGACCACGTGAATGTATACCATTCCAGATTGATATCCACAAGACCCGAACTCGAAATAAATTTATCAAAAAGTCTAGCACAAGACCTATTAAAAACAGAAATGAGCCTTTCTTCCTTAGAACGCACGGCATTAAAATCCCCCATAATGATGGCCTCTCCATTCTAACGCCTTAAAAGTAACGCTAAATACTCCCATAACAAACGTTTGCTAGAAGTCTCCTGTGGGGCATAAACAGCTACAATAAGGACCTTAGAATGTTAAAAGATGTTACTGACTATTTTGATGATTCAAAGTATTTTCATATGCCTCTCTTATATATGCAAAACATGTTATGATTTCTTCAAAAAATACAAAAAACTACTGCTAGGGCATTGATATATCATTTCCTTCAGTGTTATATCATTTCATACTATATAATACTATATCAAAAAATACAAAAAACCCTATCATATTGTGCTTCCCAAAAAAAATTATACATTATCAATCACTCGCATATATGCGTGATCCAAATATATGAAAGGGACACAATACTAACGACAAAAAGCTGACGAAAAGCTAAAAAACATTTTGGATCACTCATATACATGCGCGATCGAACTTTTTTTTTTGTTAATTATAAATATTCAACCAGAATCTGACACGTGTTAATCACTTTGATCACTCTATCACATGCGCGATCAAAAAGGTTAGTTTGGATAAACCATTCTTGATGGGTCTCTGCAGGATAACACATTCTCCAACGGGTTATTTAGGTAAAAATCGCTTTATTCGATGTTTAACGTTAACATCAAAAATCTTTTTGATGATTTGCATTCGAGTGTTGAAAGGAACGTTGTCTGAAATTTATAAAATAATAATATTCTAAGGCTTACTAACAAGAGGCTGATAATGTGAAATCATAAATTAATAATGTGAGTGGCTAGCATTGTATGAGTATCTTTAATCTTTGAGAGAAGTGCAAAAATTATCCCTGTGGTTTTGTCTCTTGTTAAATAATTGTTCAAAATATATTTTTCCGTCAATGTTTTAGGACACGATATATCCTTTGGACTAACGGTGCAATTTTTTTCTCGTTAATTATTAAGGAGGATCTAATTTTTAACGGTGCAACTATACAGGAGAGTATTGTTGTCTTTTTGTTGACACAGGGATGTATCGTGAACTTTTGCTTTAAAAAAATAGTTTTTGCTTGTTTTTTAATTAAAAAAAAAACTTTTTTACATTATTATTCGTAAAAAAAATAATTTTTTTTACAAAATCTTAAAAAAAAATAGTTCTTTACAAAATCTTAATTTTTTGAAAATAATTTAAATTTTTTTCGTAATTTTTAAATTTTAAAAAATTCAATTTTTCACGTTATTATTCGTGAAAAAATTTAAATTTTTTTTACAAAGTTTGTAAAAAAGTTTTAAATTTTTTTACAAAACTTCGTACTTTTTTACAAGACTGTAAAAATTTCGTACTTTTTACAAAAAAAAATTTCGTAAACATTTAAAACTTTCGTAAAACTTTGTACAAAAAAATTTTAATTTTTTTTGTAAAATTTCGTAAAAATCTTAATTTTATAAAATTTTAATTTTTTGTAAAATCTGAATTTTAATATCGTAAAAAAATTTGTAAAAATCTGAATTTGTAAAAAAAAGTGTAACAAATATGAATTTCATTTCGTAAAAAAAATTAGTTAAATTTAGGAAAAGTCTTAATTTCGTAAAATTTAATTTTAGTAAAAATTTTTGTAAATTTTAAAAGTTTCGTAAAAACTTAATTTTTTTGAAAATAATTTTAAACTTTTTCGTACTTTTTAAATTTTAAAAAATCTTTTTAAATTTTAAAAAATCTAATTTTTTACGTTATTATTCGTGAAAAAAATAAAAAAAAATTTACAAAGTTTTGTAAAAAAGTTTTAAATTTTTTTACAAAACTTTGTAAAATTTTCGTACTTTTTACAAAAAAAAATCGTAAAAAATTTTGTAAAAATTTTAAAACTTTCGTAAAATTTGTACAAAAAAATTTAAATTATTTTCAAAAAATTAAGATTTTGTAAAGTGCGAATTTTATTTTTATAAGATTTTGTAAAAAAATTTAATTTTTTTTACGAATAATAATGTAAAAAAGTTTTTTTTAATTAAAAAACAAACAAAAACTTTTTTTTAAAGCAAAAGTTCACGATACATCACTGTGGCAGCAAAAAGACAACAACACCCTTCTATATAGTTGCACCGTTAAAAATTAGACCCTCGTTAATAATTAACGAGAAAAAAATTTGCACCGTTAGTCCAAGGGATGTATTGTGTCCCAAAACATTGACGGAGGGATGTGTTTTGAACAATTATTTAACGAGGGACGTGAGACAGTTTTTTGACAAACCACGGGGAAGATTTTTGCACTTGTCTCTTAATTTTTTTTTTCACCTTTATTTTTGTCTACTCTTCTACTTTTCCTGTCGGTTCTTTTACCCCGGTTCAACTGTAGACACATTTATGATAAATGTAAATGATTTACCTTTGCTAAGAAGAAATATGGGAAGTTTTTGTTAAGAAGAAAACTAATATTGAGTTGATGTGTTGGATCTCCAAAACTCTGCTAAGAAGAAATATGGGAAGTTTTTGTTATAATCGTTTTAAGATATATGTTCGTACGAATGCTTAAGTTTTTTTTGCTGTTAAGGTAACATTACGTTAACATATTTGTGTCAGCTGGCAGATCTAATATGTTTAGTGATGACGTATAACGGGTACGGCAGACTTTTAGGTCTGGTCGTACCATTACATTTGGGCTCCGGACCAACTGAACAAATAATAAACATAACGGGCCGGAACTAAGCCAGCATCATGTTGGCCACGGCCCAGACGCGAAACGATCGTCAGCCGTTCCCGCAAACCACGTACAGATTAGCTTACGCCTGTGGAAGGTAATCCATGTCCACAATCACGATAGCCGCGGACCCTTGCCCAACAAGGGTCTCACTCCGGCCACTACAATTGTAGGCGAAATACTAAGAAACCCTAGTACTAGACTCGCCTATAAAAGGAATCCTCTAACACTCTAAATGGTACGATTTTCTCACTCTTCCCAATACACACACATACTTCTGACAACATGTTTTCTTACTCTCACGCCGAGTCTAATCGTGGGGTCCGTTTTTACGGCAAAGCTAACGGTTTACTTTCACTTGTGCAGGAAATCGTCTCAACTACTTTGTTTAGTACAAGATCTAATCCCAAGAGAGCTTTGAGGTCTAGCCCAACAAGCGATCTAAGCCCAATCAGTATCCAGTCACACATTTTGTACTAACAAGTTGGCGCCATCCGTGGGACGCAGTACCCACTGCGTTTTTCAAAATTCTCACCATGAGCGAACCAGCAGAGCTTATTCCCAGCCCACCCACGTTCGTCGTGCGAAACACAGTGGGAAAAAGAAATGAGCAAGACATAAAGAACCCAAACAGGCCCACGTCCAACGTAGCCCTCCGAGAGTACTGTGACAAGTATTATCTTCAGTTGTTACCAATAATAGCTGAAAAAGTACACCTAAGAAAAAGTGCACCAGGAAAAACTAAAAGAAGTGAAAGCTCGTCTTAACTTCGAAGGATGTTCAGGAAGAAACTCGAAAATCCAAGAAGTGTCACAACACTTCGAATCCAGAACACCAAACGTAAGAGGGGAGCACCAAAGGGGACGAAGGTCCGAACGCTCCCATAGCATGTTCGGAAGCCCCAAACGCACCAGTGTTTTCTCCAGGATAAGACGTGTTGGGCCAGGATCGCCTAGGCACATGCCGGTAGATAAAGGAAGAAGGGACGAGGGAGTATTCAATAGGCTGGGAGGAAAAGAAATGAATGTGTCCGCACACTCGGAAAGCCGCTACCAGAGTTCCCGCTTAGGAAGAACGGAATCTGTTCCCAAAAAACGTCACTGTGAAGGAACGTATTCACGGAGGACGAAAATGCTCTCCAAAAGTGAAGATAGCGGAGGGGGACACTGGAAGTCAAAATCTAAAAAGCAAAAGTCAAGCATTGAAGAGGATGACCTATCACAATCATGGGTATGTGAAGAAACAGATCCCTTCACACCTCGTATCCGCTACTTTGACTTCCCAAAAAAGACCCGGATGCCAAATAATGTCAAAACATATGACGGAAGTGACGATCCAAAAGATCACTTAAAAATCTTTCAAGCAGCTGCAAAGGTGGAACAGTGGGCAATGCCGACATGGTGCCACATGTTTAACTCCACGCTTCTGGATTCGCTAGGGTATGGTTTGATGACCTACCCTCGGAATCCGTGGATAGCTATGACGATTTAAAAAAGGCATTCCTAGCAAACTTCCTTCAACAAAAGAAATGTATCAAAGATCCGGTAGAAATTCACCACATCAAGCAAAGAGATGGGGGGATCTACAGAAGATTTCGTGCAAAGATTCAAGACTGAGAGTAGGCATGTCAAGGGAGCCCCGGAGTGCATAAAAATCTCTAGATTCATGCACGAAATCACAAACCCCAAACTCGTTAAACGTCTACATGACAACATCCCAAAATCAGTGGATGAAATGATGAGGGTAACAACAACATTCCTCAGGGGAGGGGTGGCAGCTTTCAACCAGGCACGGAAGAAAACACTTTCGGCGTGGAAGCAACAGGAAGCTGGGAGAAAACAAAATTTTAAAAGACGGGGAGATTTCAGGAATCAACAAAGAGCATAGTAGAGACGTGACAAGTTCACACTCCTCACAAAATCCCCAAAGAAAATTTGGCTTTAGATAAAGGAAAATTTGAAACTCCGCCACCAATGACAACACCCGTTAAAAAAAGGAATAATAACAAGTTCTGTGAGTTCCACGAGAAAGTGGGACACAACACTGATGAGTGCATGCATCTGAGAAGACAAATTGAAGAATTAATCAAGGCTGAAAAGCTGTCGCACGTTATCAAGGAGCTAGAACAAGGCAGTGGAAAGGATCAGCCAAAAACAACAAAGAAGGGAGAAACATCCGGAAAGGATAAGCCTCTAGCAATCTTGATGGTTCAACCATGTCAAAGGGACGCCAGACAAAGGATTACACAAGGCTTCTCCCCTAATCCGAAAATTTCGTTCCCACCCTTAGGGGATGAGGACGGAACGGAAGGCCCCATGATCATTGAGGCAGAAATAGGAGGTCACTTCATACATCACATATATGTGAATGGAGGATCGGATTCAGAAATACTATACGAACATTGCTTCAATAGGCTCCGTCTGGAAGTAAAGAACTAAATGGTTCCAGCTACCACACCCCTTATTGGTTTCAGCAAAGAAATCATATGGCCAATGAGACAAATATTGCTGCCAGTAAAAATAGGGGATGCGGAGAATTCAACCTCTACATGGATAGATTTTGTGGTGGTAAGATCACCATCTCCGTACAATAGGATCATAGGAAGGCTAGGGATAAGGAAAATTCAAGCAGTCCCGTCAACAACTCATGGAATGTTATACTCACTCCACAGAGCAGCAGGATAATCCCACTCGAGTGCACAATGGTCTCCGGACCGGAAGCACAGCCTTCCTGCATCACCCAAGTTGCAGAAGAAAGGATCAGAGTAGAAGTTTATCTGAAATACCCGGAGCAAACAATTGCAATAGGCTCTACCCTAACAGAGGAAGGATATAAAGCGTTGTGCGAATTACCCAGGCACAACCTAGACATATTTTCTTGGAAACCTAAGGACATGACAGGGGTTTCACGACACCTAGCAGAGCATCGCTTGAATGTTCGAGAAGGATGCCTTCCAGTCAGACAAAAGAAAAGAAGCCAATCACTAGAAAGGAACAAGGCACTACAAGAGGAAGTAGCAAAACTTATAAACGCCGGAATAATTACCATAGTTGGTTGTCAAATCCTATAATGGTAAAGAAGCATGACGACAGCTGGAGGATGTGTGTGGACTTCAAAGACCTGAACAAGGCATGCCCTAAAGGTGGCTATCCACTCCTAGAAATAGATTGGAAGGTGGAATCCCTCTACGGATACCCCTTCAAGTACTTCCAAAATGAATACAAAGGATATCACCAGATAAAAATGGCAAAGGAAAATGTGGAAAAAATGGCGTTCATTACCAGCCAAGGGATATTTTGTTACTCCAAAATGCCTTTTGGTCTGAAGAATGCTGGAGCAACTTATTAACGATTGGTGGACAAAGCATTCCAAAAGCAAATTGGCAGGAATTCGGAAGTATATGTGGACGATCTGGTGATCAAGAGCCGCACGGAATAAAAGATAATGAGGGATATCGAAGAAACATTCATGACTCTATGAGAGATAAACATGAAGCTGAACCCCAAAAAATGCACCTTCGGGGTGGAGGAAGGCATGTTCTTAGGATACAAGGTAAACACCAAAGAAATAAAAGTGTGTCCGGACAAGGTGGAAGCCGGCTTAAGCTTGCCATCCCCAAAATGCCTAAAAGACGTTCAAAAGCTGAATGGAAAATTAGCAGGCCTAAACAGATTTCTATCCAAGTCAGCAGAAAAGTCACTGCCATTTTTCAAAGCTTTGAAGAAATATGCAAAAGAAAAGTGATTTCCAATGGACCACGGAAGCTAAAGCTGCATTCAAAAAAATGAAAAAGCTAATAGCAAAGCTTCCAACACTAACCGCACCTATGGAAAAAGAGGAACTGATTGTGTACCTTGCGGTCGTACGAGACGTCGTAAGCGCAATATTGATGACCGAAAGAGAGGCGAAGCAAATGCCAGTCTATTTTGTTAGTCGTGCCCTGCAAGGTCTAGAAATAAATTACACACCAGTGGAAAAATTGGTACCAGCTTTAGTGCATGCAAGCAAACGGCTAAAAAGATACTTCCAGGCATATACAATCATTGTCATCACGGACCGGCCAATCAAGCAGGTACTGTCTAAACCAGAAATCACATAAAGACTGCAAAAATTGAGTATTAAGCTAGGGGAATATGACATACAGTACATGCCAAGAACATAAGTAAAAGGAAAAATCTTGGCAGACTTCATAGTGGAACGTCCAAAGGATGACTCCCTAGCCACGACCGCGGAAGCGAAGGAAGAACTTCTAGACCCATGGAAATTATTCACGGACGGATCATCCTGCATAGATGGTTCCGGAGCTGGCCTGATACTTACAAACCCGGAAGGAACAGAATTCACTTACGCTCTGAGATTTAGGTTTGATGCAACCAACAACGAAGCCGAGTACGAAGCTTTAATAGCCGGTCTCAGAATCGCAGAGCAGATATATATAAAAACCTCCAAGTAAATGTAGATTCACGACTAGTGGCTAATCAAGTCAACGAATCTTACACAGCAAAAGAGTTAGGCATGATACAATACCTAGAGAAAGTGAAAACACTCGCCAGCAGTTTCAAAAAGTTCTCAATCAAACAGGTGCCCAGAAGTGAAAACAAAAAGGCTAACGATCTAAGCAAAAGTGCGTCCACCAGCTTTGCTCACCTAACTAAGCAGGTCCCAGTGGAAGAGCTCAACGAAAAATCCATCAATAAAGCATAAATGCTAGCAGCCATAGAGGAAGAAGGAGACACATGGATGACTCCAATCTATGAATACCTCACGGAAGAAACACTCCCCGCGAAAAAGGAAAAGGCAAGGGTCGTACGACGCAAGTCAAGACGATACGCTGTAATCAACGAGGTCCTAAATAAAAAATCCTATCTTGGACCATGGTTGCGGTGCGTTGGGCGCTACAACCAAATTATGTCTTGAGAGAAATCCATGAGGGGTCTTGAAGTATGCACGCCAGAACAAGATATGTGGTAGCAAAAGCCATACGGACAGGATACTACAAGCCAACAATGCATGCATATGCAAGAAAAATGATTCAGGGATGTTAAGATTTCCAGGTTCATCGCCCCGTGCTAAAAAACCCGCAACAAAAACTGACTCCCATCATGTCCCTGTGACCATTCTACAAATGGGGAATTGACATAGCCGAACATTTCTCGGAAGGACCTAGCAAGGTCAAATTCCTAATAGTGGCAATCGACTTTTTTACAAAGTGGATTGAAGCAAAGCCTGTCGCAACAATAACGCATAATCAGATCAAAAAGTTTGTATGGGATAACATAGTCTGTAGGTTCGGCCTACCGGGGAAAATAATATCTTATAACGAAAAGCAATTCAGGGACAACCCATTCAAAGATTGGTGTGAAAAGCTGTGCATCCACCAGCGCTTCACCTCCGTCAAGCATCCACAAGCCAATGGCTTGGTGGAAAGTGCAAACAGAAGCTTGGGAGAGGGAATAAAGGCACGGTTGGATGAAAGAAGCAAGGATTGGGTTGAAGAAATCCCACATGTCTTATGGGCACACCGCACCATGATCAAGTCAAGCAATGGAGACACACCGTTCTCGCTCACATACGGAACGGGAGTAGTAATTCCAAAAGAAATTGGCATGCCTACCTTGAGGACAGCGTAAATAGACATGGTGCAGAATGATGAAGCTTTGGAAATCAATCTTGATCTTTTGGAAGAAAGAAGGGAGAAAGCAGCAATCTGCGAAGCAAGAAGCAAGAAGCAAGGCAAAGATGGAAAAATATTACAACTCCAAAGTTCGCAACACAAGCTTCAAGCCAGGAGACCTTGTGATGATGCCAGCCATGCAAAAGATAGCGGAAAGCTTGGTCCTAAGTGGGAAGGACCGTATGAAGTAATGGAAGCACTAGGCAAAAGAGCATACAAGCTCAGGGACCGCAATGGAGAGCTTTTTCCGCGAACTTGGAACGTCTGCAACCTCAAAAAATGTTACGTGCATGAAATGTAAGCACCCTACCCACGTAAATTTTACAGCATGGGGGGGGGGGCAGTATTTGAATTTCTTATCTCTCATGTAATGTCTTTTAATTAATTTAATGAATGAAATGTGAAGCCTGGCTGTTGATAGAAATAATGCTTAAAAACATTATTAATATTTTTCACATCTTTACGTTTTGATAATCACAAAATTTAAAAACGCTCAATGTAAAATTAAACGTAAACAAGTAATTAGTAGTAAATTTTCATTTCGAAAATTATATCACTTAAAGGTATGAATAAATAAATGCTTAATGAATTTATTATCAAATGAAGTTTTTATTCAACCTCACATTTTATAAAATGTTGTAAACATTTTTATAAACATTACAAAACATTTTCTACAATTAAAAGAAATGTTTTATTCAAAATAAACATTTTAAAATTCAAATTTTCGGATCTAAAATGGCTAAAAAGTTTTAGAAAATTCCCCCTACAAAAAAGGACAAACTGGGGAGCGCCCAGTCTAGGGCGACCCCCTTAAATACACGGGCGCCCCCCTTATCTTTAAGGGGACCGCCCACCAATTTAAAGGGACCGCCCATAGGTAGACGCTCCTCCAGAATGTCCTATAAATACTGGACTTTTCCCCACTATTTTCTCACCTTTTGCACTCATTCTTTCTGATCAAAAACAGCCCACACATCTCATTAAAACCCTTTGATCATTTAATCATAAAGCTTTGTTTCCAAGTGATCCAAGCTCAAATCCTCAAGTGCAAGAGAAGAATACTTCCTACCATCAAGTGAAGAAGTATTACACCTTTGTGTGTTATTGCAATCTTATTGCATCTATATCATAACTTGTAAATTATTTGTAAATCTTGTAAAGTTGTATAGTTGTTAGATCTTGGTGATTGTTGTAAGTATAGTTAAATCTTGATGATCTTTCCTAGTAGTGTTAGTTAGATGTGATTATAATAATGGCTTGATGAAGTAGTGGTGTGAAGAAAACGAAGGTGTGAAGAAGTTGTGTAGTCGTGATCAAGTCATGAAGCAAAGTTGTGTAGTGAAGTTGTGAAGTTGTAGTAGATTGGTTCTAGCTAAGTGTCAAAAATCAAGATAAGCAAAAGTTGTGTAAGGTTTTCTCCGCCATAAGGGAGCTTGTTGACAAAGTGAAGAAAACTCTCGAGTTAGGTGCTCGAGGAGTGGAGTAGG
>BQNB010005079.1:0-99669 GCA_026074375.1 Tanacetum coccineum | reverse complement strand
AAATGTTGTGGGTCGGCTGAAATGAATTGAATCTGTTTCCTAACTTGTCTGAATCAGCTTTCACCCGGAAATTGTGGACAGCGTTTTTGTCAGGTTTAACCATAAGACTAAGCAAGAGCTTTATGCCTCAGTTATTAAAGGGACACATATTCGTTATAACTTGTGAAATTGATTAAGAGAGTTGGAAACAAAGATACATTGTTTTGACATGTTAGCTCACTGTATATCCGGAATTAGCCAAGGGGAAATACTTTGAGAGAAAATGACTAGTTATTCATCCGATTTTTACAAGGTATTTTGCTTATTGTAAACTATTTGATGTTACTTAATCTTCAAGTAAATAATCTACTAAAGGTAGTCATGACTCACGGAAAGCTTAAAAAGCTTAAAACAACTAGAATTCCCTTGAAGGCCCTTTAATGCCCCCCTCAAGTAACTCGTTTTAGACCTCGCTTATTTGATTTTAGTTATACTAAAAAATAGGGGAGAATGTTGGTGCAAATCTGATAATAATTGAACTTTCATTTGAGACACGTTGTGATGACTGACAAAATCAGCTATTGATATTTAACTAGTTTTACATGTCTTTTATTTTCTATTTATTTTTTATTTTTTGTATGTGTGTGTGTATGCAGAACCTCCGCAAACCGCAAAAGTCATTACATGGAAGCGATCATTGTCTACACATCCATCATTGTCACCTCAACCGGACACACAATCAAACGATGGTAACTGGAACAATTTCATAGAGGACTTTTGTATGATTGCAGGAAGCCATTCTTCAACTCTTGACAGATTGTATGCTTGAGAAAGGAAACTCTATGATGAAGTGAAGGTACAGTGTACATTTGGCTTAATCATAAGGCTTGTAATACAGTTTCAACGTTTTTAATGAAAAAAAAGTTGATACGAATTGTTTTATGTTTATATTCTGCAGGCGAGTGAATGTATTAGAAAAGAATATGATAGAAAGTGTGATGAACTTAGACACCAATTCACAAAGGATATAAAGCCTCAATTGATCGATAAAACTCGAGCTGTTACTAAAGATTTGCATTCACGTATGACGGTTGCATTGCATACAGTTAACTCCATATCTAAACGGATTGAGGAAATAAGGGACGAAGAGTTACAACCGCAGCTTGTAGAACTCATTCAAGGGTAAGCATAAATTCTATTTTAGATTAGTTCTTTCAAAACAGTTTATGGCAAAAGGGTAATTTAAGATTAAACATGTGTGATTTTGGGCGGAATCGGTTAAATGTTTTCGAAAATTTAAGTTAGGTTGCCTAATTGCTGAAATATCGTATGCTGTACACATAAGTAATCGTTTTTTGGAAGTATAGCGACTTTAACCTTAGATATCATGAAACGGAAATTGAAATTAAAATGTGATTAAACCATGCAGATTACTCAGGATGTGGAAGTCAATGCTCGAATGCCACCATACTCAATACATCACAATCTCATTAGCTTACCATTCAGACATTTCAAGAACCAAAAGTCAACACGGCGAAACCAAGAACCAGATTTTGGCTGAGTTGCAGCATGAGATAGAATACTTTGGTTCAAGTTTTTCAGATTTGGTCAAATGCTGTACTTTATATGTCGAATCAATCAACAGTTGGCTCCAAAACTGTATCATTCTACCTAAGGAACGGGCCAAAAGCAGGCGCGCTTTCTGTCCTCGGAGAGCTGTGGCCCCACCAATATTTGTTATTTGTCGGGATTGGTCAGCTGGGATTCAAAATCTGCCTTCTCAGAAACTAAGCGACACCATTAAAGACTTGTTATCAAATGTTCGTCTCCTTTCTGATGCAGAACTCAAAAATGGACAGGAGATGAAGAATGATGATGTTTTGGGGTTGAATTTAAGCACAATTCATTCAAGTTTGACTAAGGTTCTTGATCGTTTGACTAAATTCGCTGAAGATTCATTGAAGATGTATGAAGATATTAAACATAATAGCGAGACTGCTGGAAATGCGTACTCGAATTATAGACCACCACCAAGACCTTTTAGCATATGAATATCTCCATCTTTGTTTTGGTGGTTGTTCTTACGATATGATCAATCAGAAACTTGTGTCAAAACAATTGCATCACGATCGTTTATATTCGACGTTATACTGATAACTATTGGGCAAATGACTTAAAAATGCATAGTCCATTTTTACAGTTCTGTGTAGCAATTTGTTTTTTCTTATTAAATCACTAAACCTGGTGATTTTGTACATTGTGTGTAGCGCTGACCTACTTAGGTTTATCATTGCAACGTTAGTCCTTTAAACTAACGATCGTTTATCATGGCTACATAGAATGACAAAAAATGTCAAGTTAGATAACTTTTATTATTTTTAAAATTTATATACGTTTTTTTACACGTTTTTACACATATTTTTATACACGTTTTTATACACACATTTTTATACACGTTTATACACATGTTTTTATACACGTTTTTATGCATGTTTTTATACGGATTTTTATACACACATTTGTATACACGTTTTTATACACACTTTTAATTTAACATTTTTTATACTGTTTTTATACGGATTTTTATACACATTTTTATACACGTTTTTAATTTAACTTTTGTACACGTTTTTACACACGCTTTTATATACGTTTTTTTACACACTTTTAATTTAACTTTTTTTACACTTTTGAATTAACTTTTTTTACACTTTTAATTTAACATTTTTTATACTTTTTTACACGTTTTTATATACGTTTTTAACACTTTTTACACGTTTTTATACACCCTTTTATGCACATTTTTATATACATTTTTACACACGTTTTTATACACGTTTTTATACACACGTTTTTATACACGGGTTTTATACACATTTTTATAAACACATTTTTATACACTCGTTTTTATGCACGGGTTTTTATACACGTTTTTATGCACGGGTTTTTATACACGTTTTTATACGCATATTTTTATACACATTTTTACACACATTTTTATACATATTTTTACACACATTTTATTCACACATTTTTATACATGCTTTAATGCACATTTTTATACGCACTTTTTTACACACGTTTTTGCACACATTTTTATACACGTGTAGAAAAAGTGTAAAAAAAATTAAATTAAAAGTGTAAAAAAGTTAAATTAAAAGTGTGTCCTAAATACGTGTGTAAAATGTGTTGTAAAATGTTAATATTTAAAGTGTGTATAAAATTGTGTGTAAAAACGGTATATATAAAATTGTGCATAATAAGGGTTGTATAAAAACGTGTAAAATAGTGTTAAAAACGTATTATAAAAACGTTGGTAAAATAAGTTTAAAAAATTTTGTTTAAAAAAATTAAAAGTGCGTAAAAAAAGTTAATTTTAAATATGTAAAAAAAAGTTAAATTAAAATCGTGTAAAAAAAAACGTGTAAAAACGTTGGTAAAAAATTAATTTATTAAAAGTGTGTATAAAAACGTGTGTAAAATGAGTGTATAAAATCCGTATAAAACATGCATTTAAAAACGTTGTATAAAGAGTGTGTAGTTAACGTGTAAAAAATGTTGTTATACGCAAAAGTGTATAGAAATGTGTGTAAAAACGTGTAAAAAAACGAATATAAAATGTTAAACATATTAAGTAAAAGTCATCTAACTTGAAACTTTTGTATTTATGTAGCGCTAATGATAAACAGATCGTTTGTCTAAAGGACTAACGTTGCACATGATAAGTGTCCTAAGAATCGTTAGCTTAATATGCTCTAGCAGGTCAAGAAGGTCACCGCTACACAGACAATGTACGAATTGCATCAGGTTTAGTGATATAATAGGAAAAAAATCTCTCGATGGCTACACAGAACGGTATTAAATGGACAAGCTCGTATGCTTTTTAAGTCATTTGCACGAAACTATTTTAATGGTTTAAAGATTTCTCCATGCTTCTCATCTACTCTTAGATTTTTAGAGCATCTCCAATGCAAGCTTTTCACAAGACTTTTTACTATTCAAAAAAGCTATATTGATGACTTGATCCATTGCAACAAAAGCTTTACTAATAGCTTTTAAGAGAATGACTTGGTAGATGTCAAGTGGTTTACAAAAATAATAAAAGCTATCTTCAATAAATGAGGGCATGTTTACTTTCATTTTAAACACATATTTAATGAAGACGAGGCATGCATACCCGTGCGTTGCACACGGGCTGGAGATATTTTGCGGGGAATGGAATAGGTTGTGTTTGTTTCTATGTAGTTGTTGCAGGCTTGGTTGGTGGCGTAATATTAGGACATGTTAAACATACTTATCGACATAACTCCACCATTAATGTATTTAATACCATTGAGGTAATGAATTGATTAGTTAAAAATTGTATATCTAAAGGGCTGTTCATATGTTATTGCGTGGATTATATGCATGAAGGTATTAAATACATTAATGGTGGAGTTATGTGAATTTTTTGGAGTTATGTGGATTGTATGCATGAAGGATGTGTACACATGGTTGCTTCTCTTGTACCCCTCATAATGAATACTTGTGATGTATAACTTTTATTAGTTTTTTCCTAATTCCTAATCCTTAATTCTTAATCCCTAATTCCTAATTCCTAACCTAATCCCTAATCCCTAATCGCTAATCCCTATAAGTTTCTAATTCTATAAGTTCTATAAGTTTTATTAGTTTTTTATAATTCCTAATCGTTAATCCCTAATCCATAATCCCTAATCCCTAATCCCTAATCCGTAATTCGAAAGTTCGGGTTCCCTTTCATGGGGATCCCTAATTTCGAACACTTGAGAATGGACCGAAAGTTCGGGTTCCTGCGTGTATAAAAAGTGTATAGAAATGTGTGTAAAAACGTGTAAAAAACGTATATAAATTTTAAAAATAATAAAAGTCATCTAACTTGACACTTTTTGTCATTTTATGTAGCCATGATAAACGATCGTTAGTCTAAAAGACTAACGTTGCAATGATAAACCTAACAATCGTTAGCTAACCTGCTCCAGCAGGTCAAGTAGGTTACCGATATACACAATGTACGAAATCACCAGGTTTAGTGATTTAATAAGGGAAAAAAGATGGCTACACAGAACGGTAAAAATGGGCAAGCTCGATGCATTTTTAAGTCATTTGCCCGATAACTATTTAATGGTTTAAAAGATCTTACTCTTAGAGCATCTCCAATGCAAGCTTTTTATAAGACTTTTTACTATTCAAAAAAGCTATATTAATGACTTGATCCATTGCAACAAAAGCTTTACCAATAGCTTTTAAGAGAATGACTTGGTAGATGTCAAGTGGTTTACAAAAATGATAAAAGCTATCTTCAATAAATGAGGGCATGTTTACTTTCATTTTGAACACATATTTAATGAAGACATAATAACAAAAAACTTTTAGAAAGCTTTTGTCTATTGGAGAAGTTTTACAACAATGACTTGAATTATAAAAGTTATGAGAAATTAATTGTCATAAATAAAAAAAAGTCTTTAATAGATAGAAGCATTGGAGATGCTCTTAGCAAGTTACTATATTTTTTTATATGTAAACTGTTCAAAGGAATACAAAATAACATAACATAATAATTTTGTACTAAAGAAGAGAAGAAAACAAGTTATAGGAGAATTCAATCATTTCAAGAATTTTTGTAATACTTGTGTGTCTTCGGCTAGGATCTGCTACATAATACGGGATTCTTCTTTTATATCATAAAGTTCATCAACTGTATCTTAATGCAATTTTGCGTCATTGATCTAGTATTTTGACATAATGCAAACTGATTATAGGACTTCGCTAAAGCATAGCTAGCTACTTGTTAGAACTCAGCCAAATATCTTTTTCCCAACCAAATCAGGCTGCCATGTACCAATATGAGAACAAAGATCGCAATAATCCAATTGATGGTGACTTGTAAGACCATTATGCATATATTCTCCAACATATATATCAAGTATTTTATGCATATATCTCAAACAAGTGTCCTTGTAGTTGAGAACAGTTTTATTGTCCTTGATTTTAGCAACAAATTTTATACTGTACATAGTATTTATATGCATATATTCTCAAACATATAAATGCCCCCTACATCAGACTTTTCATTCTTTTAGGACCGTACATACCATCCAGACTATTGATCCTGTCCAAGTAATATGGTAGGGTTTGCAAATTATAAGACGTACCATTGCAACTCCAAATGGTTTCAAGGATCAAACTCAGTGAATTTTCATGTTTTGCTGTTTAAGCAAGAGTTGGCTAAATGAGCTTATCACATGGGTTGGGCAAGTCGACCTTACGGTAATATGGGTTGGCCGTTTCTATTAATAGTAATGCATTTGGAACAACTTCAAAACAATATAGGCGCATTACAGTAATAGTCTCATTGAATGAAAACGAAACAAGTATTATGCACTAAAATTACTTTGAGATACTTTTTATCAATTTGATTCATTGCTCTGATACGAGCTAAATGAACCTTCACAAGAAAGTCAACAAAAGTCAACATTCATTCATATTTATGTTATCAGTTTTGGGCGGGAAAAGTAGTTACTTCCCAAAACTAGTTTAAATACCCTTTCACTCTTGTAATTCACTATCATTCTGTTTTGTAAACTCATTTCCTGTAATTCCTCTAAACGTTCCATAATTCAATAAACCCATAACAAGCATTTGCAAATCCTGTTTCTTGTTCTTATGGATTTCTGGATGATTGTTTCCATTGAGATGTTTTTCATTTCTATATTTTCTGGAACAAGTTTGTTTCAATTGGTATCCAGAGCCTCTTTCTTGGCAACTATCCACCATTTTCAATTACCAAATTAGTTTTTTTAGTTACAAAGTGATGGTCATTTGTTTTGTGTGGTGAAACAGTTAGTTTGTTAGAAATTAGTTACAACAAATTCTTCACCATAGTTAATACAGGAAATGCTAGTCTTACACCCACAGTTACTATGGATTCTTTACAAGAAAGATTGGAAGCCTTACAAGAAGCTATGAATAACATGATGACTCAACAACAATTGGTCAATGCAGAATTGACAGCTTTGAAAAATAGTGAGGGAAATAGTACTAATAGAGGATCACATACGAACAACACTCACTATGAAAGAATGACCAAAATAGAGTTTCCAAGGTTTACGGGAGATGATGTTAAAGGGTGGGTGTATAGGTGTAAACAGTTTTTTAAAATTGATGGTATTGAGGAAGAAAGAAAGGCGGAGTTAGCTTCTATGCATCTTTATGATCAAGCTCTAGTTTGGCATCAACAATATGTTAAGAAGTATGGAGACAAAACACCATAGGAGATGTATGAAGGTGAAGTGGTTAAAAGATTTAGTGCAATCTATGAAGATCCCATTGTTGATCTCAAAATTTTAAAGCAAGAAGGATCTATACAACAATATCAGGAGGCATTTGAGACCTTGTTGAATAGGGTGGAATTGAATGAGGCTTATGCTGTTAGTTTGTTCATTGGAGGATTGAAGAAGGAGGTTAGCATGCCCATTAGGATGTTTAAGATCACAAATTTAACTGATGTGTATGTTATGGCCAAAATGCAAGAAGCCACCAATGCAGTGCTTAAGCCAATGTATAATTCATCCTTACTATCTACTCCTAAGTTTGTTCCTAATTCTGTTAATAAGTATGTGAATGCACCATTAAAGTCAGCCACTGTGAATGGGGGTAATCAAATTATGTCAAGAAATAGTGGTAATAGACTCTATAGGCTGACTCAGAAGGAATTAGAGGAGAAAAGAGCCAAAAATCAGTGTTTTTACTATGACCAAAAGTACTTTGTAGGCCATAAGTATAGTGGGCGGTTGTACTCTTTGGAAGTTGTAAGTGAGAATGATAATGAGTTAGTGATAGAAGTGGAAGATGAAGCATTTAAGGATTGTGTTAAGGAGGTAATAACAATTGAATCTAGTCCACAAATCTCTTTGAATGCATTATCTGGCCTTAATTCTTTTCAGACTATGAGAGTTAAGGGTATGTTTGGGAAACACACATTGCACATACTAGTAGACTGTGGTAGCACTCACAGCTTATTGGATCTTAAAATTGCTAAGAATTTAGGCTACAAGTTTGATAATACTACACCATTACAAGTTTCAGTGGCTAATGGTCAAAATATGATGAGTTGTTATGAGTGTAAGAATTTTCAGTGGAGCCTGCAAGGGGAAACATTTACTAGTGATGTGATGTTTTTGCCCTTAGGAGGTTGTGAAATTGTCTTGGGTATACAGTGGCTAGCAACCTTGGGAGATATCCAGTGCAATTTCCAAAACTTGACTATGAAGTTTGAGTACAATGGGAGGAGAATGGTGTTAAGGGGAACAAAGAACACTACAATACATTAGATGCAATGGAGGAGTGCAAGCAAAAGTGGTCAGATTAAGCAAGCAGAGTTGGATTCAATGGTATTGTGTGTCTACCCGGTAAGTCTTTGGCAAATGGATGGAACCACAAATTTTAACAAAGAGGTGAACAAAGTCTTAGCTAAATTTGAAAGGGTGTTTAAAATTCCTACTGAACTACCACCTCAAAGACCTCATTACCACCAAATCCCTCTTATGCCAAACAAACCTCCAATAAATGTCAGACCTTACAGACATCCTCCTAAACAGAAAGATGCAATTGAGTTGATGGTGAAGGAATTGTTGGAGTCAGGAGTGATTAGAACAAGCCAAAGTCCTTTTTCATCTCCAATAGTAATGGTTAAGAAGAATGATGGTTCATGAAGAATGTGTGTTGATTACATGCAATTGAATAAGTATACTGTGGAAGATAAGTTTCCCATACCAGTTATTGAGGAGCTTATTGATGAGCTTAATGGGTCTACAATGTGTTGGGATTAAAAGCCTTCTTGAAGTTACTGCTGCTAAGGTATTAGTTACTGCTGCTAAGCATAAATTAGTGATGTTAGTAATCTTAATGAAAAATATGCTAAGTAGTTAGTACTGCTAGTGTAAGTTACTACTGCTAGTGTATATTACTACTGCTAGTTACTACTGCTAGTAATGTTAGTACTGCTAGAGTAATGTTAGTACTGCTAGAGTAAAGTTAGTACTGCTAGTGTAACTTAGTACTGTTGGTGAAGATTGAAGAAAACTTTCTAAGTAGTTAATGCTGCTTGTACACAGTTAGTGCTGCTGGTACAAAAGTTACTACTGTTGGTGTTGAAAGTTAATGCTGCTGGTATAAAAGTTACACCTGCTGAAAGATTACAACTGCTGAAAGGATAAAGACTGCTCAGAGGAGATAAAGATTGCTTAGAGATCAAGATTGCTTAGTCGATAAGGATTGTTATTTATAGAATAGATCCTTAAGAATATTCTAAGTTTTTGTTATATATTGTAAATCGACTAGGACTCCTTGGTGTATAAAAGGAGGTCCTAGGGTATAGAATTCTATGTATCAAAGTATCAAAAACGAGTCATTCATAGAATTGTCATAGCTTCAAGGTATTGTAACCCTAATACTAGTTAGAGTATTCGTATTAATATATTGAAGCTTTTGTTTGTTAATCTGTGTGTTCATTAGAATTACTGTTTCATTGAAGAATTCTTCTTATATTAAAGATTAGATTCCGCATAATCTTTAGTACTATCAATCAAAGTTTCTATCATAGTTGTGTAGAATTTATCTTGCATAACTAAACCTTACACAAGCTAAGGAATTCAAGATCCATTCAAGTGGGATCAACAAGTGGTATCAGAGCTTGTTGTTTTGAGTAACTTTGCTAAGAAGACATGGATCAAGACTCAGTACATATAGTGGCTGCATCAAAAGTGCCTATGCTCAAACTAGGTGAGTATGAACTTTGGAGGATGAGGATGGAACAATACATCCAGATGGTTGATTATTCTCTATGGGAAGTCATAGAGAATGATATTGCACCTCCAATAACAAAACTTGTTGAAGGTGTTGAGACTATAATTGCTCCTTCAAGTGCTAAAGAAAAGCCACAAAGGAGGTTAGAGCTGAAGGCTAGAAGAACTTTATTGATGGACATCCTTAATGAACATCAATTGAAGTTTAACTCCATAAAAGATGCCAAATCATTGCTGCAGGCTGTTGAGAAGAGATTTGGAGGAAATGCTGCTACCAAAAAGACTCAGAGAAATCTTCTAAAGCAGTAGTATGAAAATTTTACTGCAACTAGCTCAGAGGCATTAGATCAAACCTTTGATAGGCTTCAAAGCTTATCAGTCAGTTGGAGATTAATGGTGAATGTATCTCACAAGATGATGTGAATCAGAAGTTCTTAAGAAGTCTTTCACCAGAATGGAACACATATACCATTATGTGGAGGAACAAGCCTGAGATAGAGACATTAAGCTTGGATGATCTTTATAACAATCTGAAGATCTATGAACCAGAGGTCAAAGGAACATCAAGCTCAAGCACAAACACACAAAACGTAGCCTTTGTGTCCTCAAACAGCACCAGCAGTACAAATGGAGCAATTAATACTGCTCATGGTGTTACAACTGCTAGCACTCAAGCTACTGCTGTTAACTCAACAACAATTGATAACTTGAGTGATGCTGTTATCTATGCTTTCTTTGCAAGTCAACCAAACAGTCCACAACTTGACAATGAGGACTTGCAAGAAATTAATCCTGATAATTTAGAAGAGATGGACTTGAGGTGGCAGATGGCTATGCTAACAATGAGGGCAAGGAGATTCTTGAAGAACACTGGAAGAAAGGTTACTGTGAATGGTACTGAAACCATTGGGTTTGATAAGTCCAAGGTGGAGTGTTACAACTGCCACAAAAAGAGACACTTTGCAAGAGAGTGCAGGGCTCGAAGGAACCAAGAAAACCGGAATAGGGAGAACACAAGAAAGGTTGTGCCAGTGGAGACAACTACTTCCAATGCTTTGATCTCATATGATGGTCTTGGTGATTATTATTGGAGTGATCAAGCAAAAGAAGGTCCAACTAACTTTGCACTTATGGCTTACTCTTTTATAAGTTCTAACTATGAGGTATCTACTGATTCAAATTGTTCATCATCTTGTTTGGAAAATGTTAAAATTCTTAAAAAATAAAATGAACAATTGTTAAAAGACTTAAGGACATCTAAGATATATGGTATTACTTATAAAACAGGTTTAGAGTCTGTAGAAGCAAGACTTCTAGTTTATAAGAAAAATGAGTCTGTTTATGAAGAAGATATCAAGCTCTTAAAACGTAAGATTTATTTAAAAGACGTAGCCATTACAGAGCTTAGGAGAAAGTTGGAACTGGCTCAAAAACAAAAAGATAAAATTCAGCTAATAGTAGAAAACTTGAGAATTCATCTAAAAGCTTAAGCAAACTAATAGACTGTCAGATAGTTGATAAGTGCAAAACAGGTTTAGGGTATAATGCTATTCCACCTCCCTATACAAGAAACTTTATGCCTCCAAAATCTGATTTGTCATTCTCTGGTCTAGAAGAGTTTGTGAATGAGCCTATAGTTAGTGAGCCTACAGTTAAGAAGCCTATAGTTGAGGCTAGTGAAGCTAAGTCTAGTGTAGATAAGCCTAAGGTTGTTAAGAAAAACTTTGGTTCCCCACTTATTGAAGATTGGATATCAGATAGTGAGGATGAAGCTGAGTCAAAGCCTAAGATAGAAAAGAAAACTGTTAAACCTAGTTTTGCTAAAATAGAGTTTGTTAAATCTAAAGAGCAAGTAAAATCTCCTAGGAAAACAACTGTTAAACAAGGTGATCAAAATAGGCTGAACACACATAGTCCTAGAGGAAACCAAAGAAACTGGAATAACATGATGTCTCAAAGATTAGGGACTAATTTTGAGATGATTAACAAAGCTTGCTATGTATGTGGAAGTTTTGACCACCTGTAGTATGATTGTGATAACCATCAGAGACAATTTAATAATAAAAAGATTGTAAAACTAGTGTGAAACTATACTCAAAGGGTGAATCACCAGAATTTTTCTAGAATGACTCACCCAATTCCTAAAAGGAACATGGTTCCAAAAGCAGTATTAATGAGGTCAGGCCTAGTATCACTTACTACTGCTAGACTAGTTAACACTGCTCAGCCCAGAACAACAGTGAATAGTTCAAGACCAATGACAAATGTTTTTAATAAAGCACATTCAACTGTTAGAAGGCCCATTAACAACAAAACAACAATTAAAAACAGTAATTTTAATAAGAGGATTAATACTGTCAGTGGTAAGAATATTAATATTGCTAGGCCATCCTTTTATACCCCAAGAGTCCAAAAATGATTACAATATTTTTCCTAAGTTATCGAAGATCTATCTAAACAAATAAACTTATACGTATCTTTTACAAAAATATCTCATACATATCCCATAAGCAATCTTTATCTTTTCTCTGAGCAGTCTTTATCCTTTCAGCAGTTGTAACTTTTATACCACCAGCATTAACTTTCAACACCAACAGTAGTAACTTTTGTACCAGCAACACTAACTGTGTACAAGCAACATTAACTACTTAGAAAGTTTTCTTCAATCTTCACCAGCAGTACTAAGTTTACCACTAGCAGTACTAACTTTATTAGCAATAGTAACTAGAAGTAGTAATATACACTAGCAGTAGTAACTTATACTAGCAGTACTAACTACTTAGCATATTTTTTATTAAGATTACTAACAACACTAATTTATGCTTAGCAACAGTAACTAATACCTTAACAGCAGTAACTTTAAGAAGCTTTTAATCCCAACAACTCCCCTTAAACATGTAATTTATCTTCAAAATCATCAAGTTTTCTTCATTATCAGCTTCATAATCACCATAGATGCTCAAACACTTCATTATTTCTTGAGCTGCTTTGTCATAAGCTTAAGAAGTTGATAACACATTTCATTGCAATGATCAGTTTGAAGCTTCTTATTCAGCATCTCTGTAATTGTTGCTGGTGTAAGGGGATATCTCTTCTCACCAAATAAAGTATATGCATGTCTGAAACCTCATAAAGGGTACACCACGGAATCAAATAATTTCCAAATCAACACTTTGTTTCCTAGTAGATTCCTCCACACTATATCTTCTATATTATGCTCAAACATTGTCTTTAGATCACCCTATAGTACTCTCTCATATCCCTCTTCTGGTCTTGTATATCCATGCTTAGCTTTTACTAATTTCCACAGAGTTTCCAAATCTTCCCTGTCAAAACTTTTAAGCATCTGAATCATTGATGAGTACCTTTTTGAATTTCCATCAGCTCTTATGATTTGATAGTAGCCAATCTTTCCTTCTTTAATGATCTTCCAATCAACAATGCTTGGAGGCTTAGTAGCTAAAGGTATAACATCAACTGCTACTTCCTTATCATCAGGAATGACTTCCATCATACTTTGAAGCTTAATTGTTTCTTTATCATCTTCCATCTTTTATTTCTTTGAAGGCTCTTGTTCTAGCTCAATTACCCGCTCTTTTAGAACAGCTTTCTTCTCTTGTCTCACTGCCTTCTTCTCTTACTTCACTACCTCCCACCAGTTCTGTATCCATATCAACAAATGTGTTTACCCTTTTCATTGATTTATCAAATAACTCTTGAACATTGGCAAAGGACTTAGTCTTTAAGTCTTTGGGCTTCCATCCTGCCATGTTTTTAGATAGGTACACATTATACTCCTTTATTGAGCTTTTGTGGGTGGTCTATTTCTCCTATCTTCTGCTCTCTTAGCTGCAAAGTGCTTCCTCCTTTTCTCTAAAAGTTGTTGAAATAGTTTAGACTTTTCTTCAATTGTTAACTCTTCTTGTTCCTCTATTTACAGCCTTTGAACTAATTCATAGTCAGTCTCAACCTTATCCTAAATATCTTCCATTTGCAATTAAGGCATCATTGGATTCTTATTTTTCTCTTGCAATCCTCGCTTCTCATCAATTGAGCTTTGTAAGCCTATAGCTTCTTGTCATCAAAGCGGACTTGATCTTTTCTCTTCCTCCTTCAAAGGTTCTTCAACCATATTCCGTTACCCTGTCCGTTGAAGAAGTTATTGGATATAGATGCTTTGCATCCTACTTTTGATAACAAGCCCTTTAGCCTTAGGTCTTGTAACAATAGTTGTATTTGTTGTAGCAGCAGTTGTAACAGCCTTGGGTTTAGTACTCTTTAATTCTGCCAGTGCTTGAGCTAAAGTCATGTCAACATCAGATAAATCTTTGGCAGCACTAACTAGAATTGTACTTGTAATTGTAGCAACATTAACCACAGGCTCTTCAGTTTCTACAAACACCTCATCACCATCAAGATCATGCACTCCAAACATATCACATCATGAACATTCCCAGGGGTAGTCTTCATCACATCAATATCCATGACTTTCCTCCCTGTTCGGATGCATCCTCCTGAACACCCAAACTAGCTTCATCATCTAGGAATCACTCTAGCAGACATAACCAAACCTTTTATAACCTTTTTAAGACATGAATTTTTCTTGACTTTTTCTTCTCTCTAGCTTTTTTCTTTTTGACTCTCTTTTTCATACTTGTAATCTCCTGTGCTTGAGTAGTCTTTGTGTTTTCCAGGTCAAGAACTCTTTGTTGCAATTTGGTACAAAATTCCATCAATTCCTTTAGTTGCAGACTATCCTCACCACTTCGAGGTGTGTTAACTCCTACAAGCAGTGGATCATTAGAAAATTTAGATACATTCCTAGACCTAGTTTGAGCAATGGTATCCCCCATGGTGTCTTGGCGCCTGGGACCACCACCTGAACTAGTTCCAATAGAACTTGGTTCATTAGGTGTTGCCTTGGATTAGGTTTTAGAGACGTTACCATCTGTCCTTCTCGCATCCTAAGCCATTAGCAGTATTGGTAGACATTTCCAAACTGTCATCGCTCTCCTCAAAGACACCTCCATTTGCTACATTTCTCTACAGGAACACTAGACTAAGGAATCTCAGTGTCCTTTCTCTGGGGTTTCCTAGGCCTCTGTTTCCTTTGAGGTTATGATTTTGATGGTGGAATAATGGTGGGTGTGTGATGGGGATCAGCTAGCATGTCTGAACCTTCACCCTGTTCCTGTTGAGCTTGCACCATCATAGTTAAGAACAAGGGTGTTACTCTACTAGAAAAGTCCTTTCTTTGCCTCTTTATATTAGCAAAACATTCTTGTGTAAGAATGGTCAATATAAATTCTGTTGTGATTTATCATTCCTTCCAGTTGATTATCTAAAAATTACTTGGCACAGATACATCTTGGATATATCAAGAATTTTCCAACACTCTCAAAAATGTTTCACCTGCTTTAAAAAAATATACATGCAAGAAGTTTAACTTTTAGTATGTAGCTAACAAGAATTGCAGAAGCCATAGTGCTACTAATTCATTCTACCAATTTTATAGAAGTAATTTAGGGAAAAAAAATTTTTTAAGTAGTCTTAGCACTTAGGCATTGGCAAAATAGTATGGAGATGGAATTCCCATCAAGGAAGAAGAAGAATTCCTTATAGAAATACTGCTTCTGTGAAAGATTTTCATACCCCATGAGTATCAAGTAGTTTAAAAATTGTAGCATTGGCAGAAATCAACTCATAACATCTTTAAGTTTGAAGATCTCTTCTTATAGTTGCTTCAGTTATGATGATCTTCTTTCCATCCACTAGGGCTTGTAACTGCTGTTCCTCATTAACCGTTTTCACCTTAGCAATGGACCAAAACTGCTCAATGCACGATGTATATATATATTAGGATTAACGGTTAAAGCATACTTTATAGAACTTGCATTCAGAAAATCCACTATCTGCTCAAATCCTTCACTTTCAGCAGATTTAGTCAAAAAACGCAACTAAATTATGAGTATTAGCAAATTGTAGGGTCGTCATTGTGTTGGGTTTTGATGATAAATGATGAAATTTGATTTAGGGTTTATGATTAGAGAATATATTAAAGATTGAAATCGATTAAATGATTGAATGAAACCCTTAATCGAAGTATTTATGAAACTACCCTCAACAACATTAACGTTCACCAGCAGTTGTAAGTTATGCCTAGCAGCATTAACTTTCAACTAGCAGTAGTAAGTAACCCAGCAGTAGTAACTCAGCAGTAAGTTAAGCCTAGCAGCATTAACTTACAACCAGCAGTAGTAAGTTATGCCTAGCAGCATTAACTTTCCCTAGCAGCAGTAAGTTTATGCCTAGCAGCATTAACTTTGAATCACCAGCATTAACTCTAATTCCTTTCTAATCAATTTCCATCATCAAATTAATATTTTACTCACAAAATCTCTCGTCAATTTTTGATTTCTCTCAATTCTTAGCTCACAATCTCTTGTTTGTTTTTGAATTTCTCCTCAATGTCTTTTAGCTCATAATCTCTCTGTCTGTTTTTACATATTTTAACTCATTTCTAATTATTAACTCTCACAAATTTCTCTCTATTCATTTACCTCACCATTTTCTTAATCAGGACTTTAAATATTAGCCATTCCAATACTAGCAATCAAATATTGAAATCTACTTACATCAAATGCTTTTGTAAGCAAATCTCAATATTCTTTCAGTAAGAATCTTGATCATTTTGAATTAGCTTCATTTCAATAGAAATCTCTGATAAAGTGATGTCTAATCTCATGGCTATGTTTTTGTTAATGAAAAAATAAGGTTCTTAACTATGCATATAGTAACTCTTATTAATCATAAAGATCTTGTATGCATAAAGTTATAACCCATAATCAAAGCAATGATTTTTGAATCCAAAGGTACTAAGCTACAACAACAATTGACAACCTCCTGTTGTAGACTTCCTATCCAAGCTTGCTCCAGCATAATCACTATCAGTGTATGCTACCAAATCAAAAGGTGAATCTTTTGGATACCAAAGGCCCAATTTAGGTTGACCTTTTAAGTATCTAAAAATTCTTTTCACAGCATGAAGATGTGACACTTTTGGGTTGACTTGGTATCTTGCACAAGCACACACTGCAAACATAATATCAGGTCTTGAAGAAGTAAGATACATCAATGAACCAATCATTGATCTATATAAATGAACATCCACTTCTTCACCATCTTCATCCTTGAGCAAAAGCTTTTGAGTTTCCATAGGTGTGCTTGCTGTCTTGACATCAGTAAAACCAAATTTCTTCAAAATCTCAGTCACATACTTGTCTTGACTGATAAAAATCCCATCCTCCTTCTGCTTTACTTGCAGTCCTAAGAAGAATGTGAGTTCACCCATAGAACTCATCTGAAACTTCTTATGCATCATCTTCTCAAACTCAGTGCATAATGACTTCTTTGTAGAGCCAAAAATGATATCATCTACATACACTTGAACTAACAGAATATCACCTTTGTCCCTTCTGATAAACAAAGTCTTGTCTATCTTTCCTCTCTGAAACCCATTGTCCAACAAATAAGTTGACAAGGTTTCATACCAAGCTTTGGGAGCTTGATGCAGTCCATAAAGTGCCTTTTCTACTTTGTATACTCTGTCAGGGAAGTCTGGATCTTCAAATCCTGGTGGTTGACAAACATAGACTTCCTCTTCAATCTTACCATAAAGAAAAGCACTCTTGACATCCATCTGGTACACCACAAAGTCTTTAAATGAGGCATAGGCTAAGAATAGCCTAATTGCTTCAATTCTGGCAACAGGGGCAAAAACTTCATCATAGTCAATCCCTTCTTCTTGTGTGTACCCTTGAGCAACCAATCTTGCTTTGTTCTTTATCACAATGCCTCTTTCATCCTTCTTGTTCCTGTAAACCCATTTAGTGCCTATGGCCCTTTTGCCATTTGGTAAATCCACCAGGGTCCAAACCTTTTGTAATTTGAATTGTAGAAGCTCATCCTGCATAGCTTCTATCCAACTTGGATCCTTCAATGCTTGAATTACCTTCTTGGGTTATTCTTGTGATAAAAAGAAAGCAAACAAACAATTTTGAAAGTCTTTATGGTTTGTTCTTTGTTGAACTGAACTAAACAAACCATGTTCTTTCAAATTCTTTGTCATTCTTCTTGTTTGAGGTGCTAAATTCAAGTCTCTAATGATTTGGTCAACTGGATGATCTTTGTGTATTCTTGTAGTTGGAATAGGACTGACAAGCATAAATGCATCTAAATTGTTCATGTCAGCCTCTGCACCAACATCTTCATCATCATCTGAATAAACAATATCTTCCAATTTAGGCATATTTGGATCATTTGGAAGTTCAATGCTTGTTTTTAGATCAATAACATTAACTTCTAAGCCAACAACATTAACAGTTGAACTAACAACGTTAACATTGTTAGTGCTATTTCCATCACTAGCAGTATTAATATTGTTAGTGCTATTAATATTATCATCCTTCTCTTGATTAATTCTTGGCTCCTCTGTTCTTGGAACCTCACTATATTTCCCTTCAGTTGGATTTCTACTTTCATTCCTTGGATCTTCAGCATCCTTCTTTTCCTCCTCCCCTGATGGTTTGAATCCAGCATCAGGAGAACTCTTTGAACTTTGAGAGAATAGTAGATCAGCAGGCCACACTGGTAGCAGTATGTAATCTTTGCCAGGTACTGCCTCCATTCTAGCTTTACTTGCATTATCACATACTTTTGTACCTGTACTACCATTAGATTGATTCCCTGCAACAACTGGCTTATAATTCATAGACTTTGTTAGTGCATCTATATCAAAAAGCCAATTAGGTCCACTTCCTACAATATTAGGTGTATTCTCACTAAATTGAACATCCAGGTTCTCTTCTCCTATCCTAGTTCTACTGTTGAATACTCTCAATGCTTTGCTATTGGTAGAGTATCCTATAAAGAACCCTTCATCCATTCCTATCAAATTTACCTAGGTGATCTATGGTATTAAGGATTGTAACAGGACACCCAAATGGTCTCATGAAGCTTAAGGCAGGTTTTCTACCTAGAAAAAGTTCATAAGGGGTGTTGCTGTGAGGCTTGATAACTAACACCCTATTTTGGACATAGCAACCAGTATTAACTACTTCAGCCCAGAAAGTTGTTAGGAATTTTAAATCAGCTAGCATAGTCCTAACAGACTCTATTAGTTTCTTATTTTTCTTTTCAGCTACTTCATTTTGTTGTAGAGTCCTAGCAACACTAAATTCCCTCTTAATACCCTTCATTTCACAGAACTGATTCATGACCCTATTCTTGAATTCAGTCTCATTGTCACATCTAATTACTTTCACCTTAAGGTCTATTAGATTTTCTATGCATGTTATGAATGTTTTAAGGATTTCACTATTTCATCCTTAAAAAGACCTAAAAAGAAGAAGCTAACTTACCCTTACTAAAATCATCTGTGACAACTAGGCAGTACATCTTTTTCATTAAACTCTTTACAAATGTTGGGCCAAACAAATCCATGTGCAACATTTGTAATGGTTGGCTGATTGAACTGACTATTTTGGTCTTACAAGAAGCTCCTGAGTTGTTTCCCTTCTGACAAGCAACACAGGTTTGATTTTATTTCAAAAAAGTTATGAAAGAAACCTCTACAATAAACAAACTGTAATTTGCACCAAAGTAATTATCTACTATTAAATGAGATGGTGCACTGTAATATCTATCTATTATAAATATATCACCTTCTTAACATGGAAAATTTTTGCTTTATCTCATTATGCAACATAACTTGCATCTCTAAAGTAAACGAGCTCACGCAACCTCTATCAATGCCATCTATATCTATGTTTATATCATATAAACATCCTAATATGTCAAGTCTATATCTTAATATCATTTTTACTAAGTACATTATCCATTTAACGTACTTTTCAAAACGTTATATCAAAACAAGCATTAAACGTTAACGTTTATATCAAAACCCTAATTATATGTAATGTATACATATAAAATGAATGTACAAGCCTTTAAAGCATGTGTACAAGTATCAATACACAACATTTGAATATCTTTTCCCTCCTAAATCAAGTTACAACTTTCTAAAACACAATGTACAAGTCAATAATGCAAGAAAGTCAAATTAGGTCATTTTACCTCCTAAATCACTTTGGTTTCTTACTACCACTTTAGTACAAGGTACAAGCACTTAATGCATGACTTTTAAACCTTAAACCTAAACCCTAATTCATCCTAAACCCTAATCTAAAACCCTAAACCCTAAAAACAAAACCCTAAACCCTAATTTCACTTTCAACTAAAAACTAAACCCTAAACCTAAAACTAAGCCCTAAACCTTAATCCTAAGCCCTAATCTCAGTCCTAACACTAATCCTAAACCTTAATCTACCCTTAATCCTAACCCTAATCCACATTTTAAAACCCTAAACCCTAACCCGAAAGAAAAACCAACCCGACACCATTTTCTTTCCATTTTGACCCATTTTTACACCCAAGCTAGCAACCAAGCACCTCAAGCACCTCTATGACTCACCAAGCAGCCACCCAAGTAGCTTACAAGCACCTCCATCACCACCCTTAAGCTCCAAGGCTTCTAGAAACCCCCTTTGTCACCTCCTTGTAGCCGTGGCCTTCAAACACCCCTCCAACACTTCATGGCTAGTTTCTAGCTTATAAGACTCACCCTACTAGCTCTCCATTGTCATCACTACTAGTCTTGACACTAAGCAAACCCATAACTTGCTCACCAAGGGCCTTTCTCCCCTATAAATAGCCGAAACATACACCCTTTTCATTTCATCCCACACATCTCATCTCATACCCTCAAATGGAATTCTAGCCTTCCATAGCAGCAATAGAAGATCAAGAGAAGTCCCTAAGCTCAGAATAGAAGCCAAGAATCAAGAAAAACGAAGCCTTGAAGTCGTTACTAGGCGTACGAACCTGAAAACCCCATTTCGACCCATTTTAGCTCAAGTAAGCCTAAGATCTTGTTCCATAAGCTTATATTCTGTACAATAATGTTCATAATACTCTTAAGATCATGTATGAACTCTTGTTTGAAGCTTTGAATCCTCAAACCCATGTGTTTTTGATAAAAACCCTAAAAACGACCCGTTTTGATTTTCTAGCTAACGAATCCTTTTTCTAAACTTTTGTTATGTTAAAACTTCTTATTTTAGCTTATACTAATAAGCTATAACCTGCAAATATCATTTGGAATCTTAAAATAACCTTGCATGGCTTTTTGGACTTGTTTTGCAAAAGTTTCCATGCATAGGGGTACTCCACATAAAGGAATATGTTTCCATTCTTGGTAAAGACTTCTTAAAAACTTCTGATTCACATCATCTTTTTAGATAACATTCACCATAATCTCCAACTGACTGATAAGCTATTGAAGCCCTATCAAAGTTTGATCTAAATTCCTCTGTAGATAGTTGCATAAATTTCATATACTTGCTTTAGAAGATTTCTTCTGAGTCTTGTTTTGGTAGCAGCATTTCCTCCAAATCCGTCTTCTCAAACAGCCTGCAACAAGGATTTGGCATCTTTAAGGAGTTAAACTTCAATTGATTTTTCATATAAGGAAGTCCATCAATAAAGTTCATCTAGCCATCATCGAGCTCTATACCTCCTTTTTTGGCTTTCTTAGCACTTGAAGGAGCAATTATAGTCTTCAACAACATTCAACAAGTTTTGTATATATTGGAGGTGCAATATCATTCCTCTATGACATCCCATAGAGAATAATCAACCATCTGAATGTATTGTTTCATCCTCATCCTCCAAAGTATCATACTCACCAATTTTAGGCATAGGCACTTTTGATGCAAGCCCACTAATGTACTGAGTCCTTGACCATGTCTTCTTAGCAAAGTTACTCAAAACAAAACAACTCATTAACCACTTGTTGGATCCCACTTGATGGATCTTGAATTCCTTAGCTTGTGTAAGGTTTAGTTTTATGCCAGATAAATTCTACACAATAGCCTCAAAAACACAAAATGATTAGAAAAACTTTTGATGATAGTACTAAAAGATTATGCACAAATGCGAATGAATTAAAAGAAATAAAAGAAGATCAAAAAATGAAAAATAATTAAAGAATGAGACCAAAAAAGAAGTAAAAAGCAAGGAGAGATGAAGTGGAGAGTGATAAGATTTCTAATCTTTAATATAAGAAGAATTCTTCAATGAAACAGTAATTCTAATGAACACACAGATTAACAAACAAAAGCTTCAATATATTAATACGAATACTCTAACTAGTATTAGGGTTACAAAACCTTGAAGCTATGACAATTCTATGAATGACTCGTTTTTGATACTTTGATACATAGAATTCTATACCCTATGACCTCCTTTTATACACCAAGGAGTCCTAGTCGATTTACAATATATTACAAAAACATAGAATATTCTTAAAGATCTATTCTATAAATAACAATCCTTACGACTAAGCAATCTTGATCTCTAAGCAATCTTTATCTCCTCTGAGCAGTCTTTATCCTTTCAGCAGTTGTAATCTTTCAGATGTTTAACATTTAAACCAGCAACTTAACTCTTCAACACCACAGTAGTAACTTTGTACCAGTAATCACTAACTGTGTACAAGCAGCATTAACTTCTTAGAAAGTTTTCTTCATCTTCCCACCAGCAGCTACAGTTACACTAGCAGTACTAACTTTACTCTAGCAGTAATAACATTACTCTAGCAGTACTAACATTACTAGCAGTAGTAACTAGCACTAGTAATATACACTAGCAACAGTAACTTACACTAGCAGTACTAACTACTTAGCATATTTTTCATTAAGATTACTAACATCACTAATTTATGCTTAGCAGCAGTAACTAATACCTTAGCAGCAGTAACTTCAAGAAGGCTTTTAATCCCAACACATTGTAGACCCATTAAGCTCATCAATAAGCTCCTCAATAACTGGTATGGGAAACTTATCTTCCACAGTATACTTATTCAATTGCCTGTAATCAACACACATTCATCATGAACCATCATTCTTCTTAACCATTACTATTGGAGATAAAAAAGGACTTTGGCTTGTTCTAATCACTCCTGACTCTAACAATTCCTTCACCATCAACTCAATTGCATCTTTCTGTTTAGGAGGATTGTTGCGTAAATTTTTATACACGTAAAATAATATAATAGATATGAAATTACCAAACTACCGTTGAGGACAAAGGTAGTAAGGAAAAATTCTCACAAATATATATAATAATACGTATATTTACCGGTAAGTGATTACCGGGTCGTTTTCCCAAAGATTTATGAAATTGAGACAACGTTTGTTATTTGGACAATGATTTGATTTGATTTTTAAAGTTTTTGGATTGATTGTCTAAATCTACAATTAAAAGCAATAAAAACTAACAATTAAAAACATTTAAGCAACTAGAACAATTTAACAATTACGGGAACAACGCGACAATTAAAATCCGAAATTGTCAAAAATTAATCCTAAAATTATTTTTTACTTTTAATTATTCTCAATGACTATTTAAAAGTGAAAAACTAAGGATATCCTAAAACGGTAGAGATTTAAACTAAAAACGAAGAAAAACGAGAACGGGGACGGAATCCCATTCTTTGTAAAGTGAAATTACAAAATATTAGCCCTACGAAAGTAATTTTTAAACCTAAGCCTAGAAAATGATAAAAGAAAATTTTAAAAAAAAAGAAATTAATTAATTTTTTAATTTTTTTAAAACTTTTTTTATGATTTTTTAAGTCTTGAGTAAAGAAAAATTATTAAAAATAGCACAAGTTCTTCTAAAATTCTAGAAAAATTGTAAAAAGTGTGGAATTGAAAGACTAACTTTATAAAAATAACTACTTAAAATAAGCTAAACAATTAAGCCTTAATAAGTCGAAAATAAGTTATGGCTTTTTAATAAAGAAAAGAAAATGAAAAAGGTTTAAAAGGAATATGTTTGCAAGAAAAAGTGGAAGAGCTATTGTGGCACAGACGGTTTGTGTGTGGTATGTTGAGGCGTGTGTGTGTGAAAGGCTAGGTCATGGGTTCGAATCTCATGGCCTAACTTTTTATATTTTTTTTTATTTTGAAAAAATAACAAACAGAATGTTGTAGAAAAACAGAAAAAAGCACTTTAATAAAAACAACTATCTTTGAAAAACACTAAATAAGCTAGAACAATATCTGAAAAGCTAATAGCTTACACTAAAAAACTAAAGGCTTTATATCTAAACTAATGCAACTTAATAAGCTGAAAATAAGCTAAGCTTGAGCTACTAAGCTACTCCTATACTAAACTTATCCTAATAAGCTAGCATGACAGAATTAAGCACACATTAGACAAGCCATAAGCTGGAATTTCCTCATAAGCTTTTATGAGAACTTTGAAACCAAACAGGCCAAACACCAAACTTTAGGCCTATTTTTAAGCTAACAAATAAGCATTCTAAGAAATGAAACTTGTATTTTCTGAAAGCTTGACTTAAAGGCTTTTTGGAAATGCTTTTTGAAAGAGATTTGGAAAACAATAACTTATTAAAAAGGCTCTTTGAAAACAGACAAATTAGTGAGCAAATGCTAACTTTCCTTTTTTTTAAATTTAAAAGACAAGTTGCTTATTTTAAGAGCTAAAAACAGATAATCAAATAAGCTAATTATTGAAAACTAATTTAAAACAGATTAACTATGATCCTTAATCTACTTGTATGCTGAAAATCCAATCCTAACTCTAATTCCTACCATCTAAAAATCAAGCTTAAAACTAGCTTCTTTCCTGTTTTCTTATCTGGTGCAATTTGCACAATTGAAACACAAACCAAACTAGACAAAGTGCAGACCAAAGAGACCAATTCTAACACAGATCTAACAAACAACTGAAAGCAAATGAGGCTATGACAATTACTAGATTTGATTGAAGCTTAAAATGCAAATGAGACTAGACAGATTTGAGCTTAACTCATTTTCAATCATGAAAACTTGTCTTAACAAAATTCAGCTTAAAAATCCAACTCAGACTAACTTAATTAATAAGCTAAAACCAAGTCAAAGGACAAATAGGCCACAAGCAGTATTAACTTGTAGTTAGTACTGCTGACCCAAACACCCCTTTATCTCTTCAAATTTCATTTTTAGCTTATCTTAATGAGATTTAAAACTCAAAACTCAAATACCAAATGCTAGACAGCTTATAACAACTTTGATAAACATTTATCAAAAAGTAAATAAGCCAGAATCAAAGAGCTTAAAACTATGCTACTTTTTTGGGGTTTTTTTTATTGATTTTAAGACAGATTAGAGAAAACTAATATTTAATACTAAAAATCAAACACAACTACCAATATAACTTTACATAATCATAATTAAACATGACTAATAGAAATAAGCAAACAAATAAGCAGATTAAGCAATTTTACACTTGAGAATTAAAGAGAGAAAAGGTAAATGGGAACTTACAAATGCCTTAGCTTAATAAAGGCTAAATAAGCTCGTGGAGCTACTCTACAGCTCTAGTTTATCACAAGGATAAGCTAGTAAAAGTCCCATAAGCCCTTCCATTGTAAGTTTATCATCCAAAAAAAACTCAACTCCATATATAGCATTAGTATTAACTGATTTTAATTGTTCAGGTAGATTAATGATTGATTGAGCTCAATTCCAAGCTTAGTAACTTAAGATGAACTTATGAGAGCTTATGATTGATTAGAGAGCTTATAGAAGATAAGTGCTTTTGGAAATTTAAGAACATACTAAGCAAAAACATATTTAACAAAGTAACTAGTATTTCATTGATTTAAAACAGATACAACACTTAAAATGGAAATTACAAGAGTTTTAATACAAAAATTACACTTAGATGAAAAGATTACAAAAGCTACTTTAGAAAACTTAAAGATTCAGAAAGAAAAAAAGACTGTTGATTGTGATGAGTAGATTCTCTAATCCTTTATAGCCTTGAGATAAATCATCTAGGTCCATCAATTCAGTAGACGCATCCCTTGATCTTGTCCCCTGAATCATTCTAATCATTGGATCCATTTTCTCAACTGTTGGATTGATTTGATGAGCACACGGATTGCCAACGTGGCATTCCATGTGTCAGACCCCTTTGTGCTTCTTTTGCACTAGATTTAGTGCAAAATCTCAATCATTGGTGTGTTTCTTTAATTGCCCGTGTGTCCTTCCTTGTGTGCTTGGACCAATAAGAGCTCTCAATGACGTATAACTCTGCCACATCATACCTTGTCACTTAAATTGTTGAGCCACGTCCTCAATTTAGATTTACCCTATGATTTTGACATGAGGGTAAATGAAGAAGATGATGAACAGCAAAAGGGTTTTGGCGCCCTTATTTTTTATTAACCGTTTGTAGATTTGACTGGGGGGTTTGGGCTTTGACTTTGGTAAAAGGTTGGGCCATAGGGTTTTTTATTTAAAGAGATTGGGCTCGTGTTTGGTTGATTAATTAAGATAACTGACCGTTATCTCTTATAATATAAAAGAGATAACGGTGTAAGGGGCTTTACGTGTTTTTTTAATTAAGGTATAACTATGAGGGACTTTTTTGGGTATATTTTGTGTTTTGACTTCACAATGAATGACCAGGGTTTGCCTTATTGACCATGGTTGACTATATTGACTATTTGATCCTTCTTGCTATTACAATCACCGCTCTTGTACAACGTCTTTCCCTTTCCCGAGTCCCCGTGTTTGATCCGTTTTTTTGACCGTTTTCTTGTGATATTTGCATTATCCGTACATACACATTCACAAACAACAAAATACACAAATATAAGTATATTTTTGCATATTTTAATCATTTAAGGGTCATTTTTGATATAGAAAGGATATGTGATTTCTCACATATCAAAATTCCCCAAACTAAGTGATTGCGTGTCCTCACGCAATATTATATGCTTTAAAACCAAATACCTCAAAAACTTCCCAAACTAAATCTTTTGAAAAGTAAGCAAAGACTTATGTGAGGATAGTAATAAGAAATCCAAGCATTTAAAAAACACACCTATTTTCCCAAAAACTTTTTCATTTTTTTAGAGTAATTAACTAGAATATTCTGACTTGTATTTCCATTACAGTTAGGGATCAAAGAACAAGATGCATTCGATCCGAGAATGGCCCCAAATAGGAAAAAAACATCGTCCCTGACTTTTCACATTATCCAAACCAATCTTAAAGAACGCCGACCAAATCACAAGCTATAAATCTATCAGTTAAATGCTAACACTACTTATATTTGCAACTGTGAACATATTTCACTCCCAGAGAACACACCGACAAATTCATTAAATCTTAGGTGAATGATAGCTAATTATGAATTTCAACCGTGGAATCATTGTTTTGCAATAAATTCTTATCTGCTATCTTCTGTTCCATCCTGAGAATATAATGAGTTTTGAAGGCGAGATCAATCTATGTAGCGATCTTTCCGGCTCGGCACATCCCAACCATGCGGCTAAGTTACACAGCGTGCTATCTTGCGTACACCCAATCACACACACACACACACATTAGTAATTCTGGCGGACACTCACGGACCTTAGGTTTCAAAACAACTCTACAGGTTGCCCATCAGTAAACAATATCTAAAAAACAGAATAGTCAAAAGTCACACACAAGCATATTTGTAATTAACAAAAACAAAAACATATCTATTATAATTCCAAAATTTAATATAAACAATTATATGCAATTATAACCATCGACCTTTTAGAAGGCTGCAACATCGGTTGTGAGCCGGCAAGATGCAGCAAACTTTTATCAGTCTCGGATTTTTATTCTTACTATGAGCTTTCTTTAGAAGACTACCACATCGGTTGTGAGCCGGCAAGAGGTAGTAAACTTTTATCAGCCCACAGTTTTTATTATATATTTTTTTTCATTTTTCATCATTTTTTTTTTTACTTTATATAGAGAAGACTTCTTTTTGAAAAATTCAAGTATAAGTTTGAACTAAGACTAAAATTTTTGTTATACTCTACATAAAATTGTTGATTTAAGTTTAATCTCCAAAAACAGCACGTATATTAATCCGGTTAAGAGCTTATGGGAGAAAAAGCCACAAATTACATACATGAGCTTTTAAGATTTCCAAATAATCCTTGCTTAGCATCCAACTCATACTTAACTCTATCATTTTTCGTTCTTCGCGAATTTCCGCGAACGCTTAGCCTAAAAGATAAGGAACAAGCTAGAGCTCAACACGCTCGATCGAGTCAAAATTTACTCTTATTCTACCCAGTATGAAAGTCAAAATTGTGACAAAACACTTATTTTTATTGAATTTTTTTTAAATTTTTTCATTTTTTTGAAATTTTTGTGGGAAAACGGGATATGTGAGAACAACGGCAAAAGTAGGTAAGATCATATCAAAAAACTTGTTGCGTAAAGTTTTATACACGTAAAATAATATAATAGATATGAAATTACCAAACTACCCTTGAGGACAAAGGTAGTAAGGAAAAATTCTCATAAATATATATAATAATACGTATATTTACCGGTAAGTGATTACCGGGTCGTTTTCCCAAATATTTATGAAATTGAGACCACGTTTGTTATTTGGACAATGATTTGAATTGATTTTCAAAGTTTTTGAATTGATTGTCTAAATCTACAATTAAAAGCAATAAAAACTAACAATTAAAAACATTTAAGCAACTAGAACAATTTAACAATTACGGGAATAACGCGACAATTAAAATCCTAAATTGTCAAAAATTAATCCTAAAATTATTTTTTACTTTTTCTTATTCCCAATGACTATTTAAAAGTGAAAAACTAAGGAAATCCTAAAATGGTAGAGATTTAAACTAAAAACGAAGAAAAACGAGAACGGGGACGGAATCTCGTTCTTTGTAAAGGAAAATTACAAAATATTAGGCCTACGAAAGTAATTTTTAAACCTAAGCCTAGAAAATGATAAAAGAAAATTTAAAAAAAATAATTTTTTTTATTAATTTTTTTAAACTTTTTTTATGATTTTTTAAGTCTTGAGTAAAGAAAAATTATTAAAAATAGCACAAGTTCTTCTAAAATTCTAGAAAAATTATAAAAAGTGTGGAATTGAAAGACTAACTTTATAAAAATAACTACTTAAAATAAGCTAAACAATTAAGCCCTAATAAGTCTAAAATAAGCTATGGCTTTTTAATAAAGAAAAGAAGATGAAAAAGGTTTAAAAGGAATATGTTTGCAAGAAAAAGTGGATGAGCTATTGTAGCATAGATGGTTTGCGTGTGGTATGTTGAGGCGTGTGTGTGTGTGAAAGGCTAGGTCATGGGTTCGAATCCCATGGCTAGCTTTTTATATATTTTTTTATTTTGAAAATTTTTAAAAATAAAGTTGTAGAAAAACTAGAAATAAGCAACTTTAATAAAAACAACTATCTTTGAAAAGCACTAAATAAGCTAGAACAATATCTGAAAAGCTAACAGCTTTACCCTAAAAAAACTAAAGCTTATTCTTAAACTAATGCAAAGTTATAAGCTTAAAAATTAGCTAAGCTTGAGCTACTAAGCACGCCTATACTAAACATATCCTAATAAGCTTAGGTAAAATGGGTCATGACAGAATTAAGCAGCAACATTAGACAACCAAAATAAAAGAAAAAAAGCATAATCAGGAAAGGAAAAACACAAAAAAAAATGAAAATATAAATTAAAAGTAAAAACAACAAAATAAAACAAAAAAGAAAAAAAAAAAAGAAGAAAACAACAAGAGGTGAAGGCAAGAAAGATTTAACTTCTCCCCCTGCCATAAAGCATGAATACCTCCATAAGCATTTATGACAGAACTTGAAACCCAACAGGCCAAACACCAAACTTTAGGCCTATTTCTAAGCTAACAAATAAGCATTCTAAGAAATGAAACTTGTATTTTTTGAAAGCTTGACTTAAAGGCTTTTTGGAAATGCTTTTTGAAAGAGATTTGGAAAACAATAACTTATTAAAAAGGCACTCTGAAAACAGACAAATTAGTGAGCAAATGCTGACTTTCCTTTTTAAAATTTAAAAGACAAATTGCTTATTTTAAGAGCTAAAAACAAATAATCAAATAAGCTAATTATTGAAAACTAATTTATAATAGATTAACTATGATCCCTAATCTACTTGTATGCTGAACATCCAATCTAAACTCTAATTCCTACCATCTGAAAACAAGCTAGAAACTAGCTTTTTCTGTTTTTCTTATCTGGTGCAAGTTTGCACAATTGAAAACACAAACAAACAGACAAGTGCAGACCAAAGAGACCAATTCTAACACAGATCTAACAAACAACTGAAAGCAAATGAGGCTATGACAATTACTAGATTTGATTGAAGCTTAAAATGCAAATGAGACTAGACAGATTTAAGCTTAACTCATTTTCAATCATGAAAACTTGTCTTAACAAAATTCAGCTTATAAATCCAACTCAGACTAACTTAATTAATAAGCTAAAACCAAGTCAAAGGACAAATAGGCCACAAGTAGTACTAACTTGTAGTTAGTACTGCTGACCCAAACACCCCTTTATCTCTTCAAATTTCATTTTCAGCTTATGTTAATGAGATTTAAAACTCAAAACTCAAATACCAGATGCTTGACAGCTTATAACAACCTTTGAAAACATTTATCCAAAAAGCAAATGAAGCCAGAATCAAAGAGCTTAAAACTATGCTACTTTTTTTTGGTTTTTTTTATTGATTTTAAGACAGATTAGAGAAAACTAATATTTAATACTAAAAATCAAACACAACTAGCATATAACTATTACAATAAGCATAAGTAAACTATACTAATAAAAATAAGCAAACAAATAAGCAGATTAAGCAATTTTACACTTGAGAATTAAAGACAGAAAAGGTAAATGGGAACTTACAAATGGGGTGTGGCCTTAGCTTAATAAAATGCTAAATAAAGCTCGTGGATCCTATTAACAGCTCTAGTTTATCACGAGGATAAGCAAAAAAAAGTCCCATAAGCTCTTCCATTTTAAGCTTATCATCGCCAAAAAAACTCAACACTAAATAAATACATAGTAATAACTGTATTAAAAATGTTCCTATTAGGATTAATGATTGATTGAGCTCAATTCCAAGCTCAGAGACTTAAGATGAGCTTATGAGAGCTTATGATTGATTTGAGAGCTTATGATTGATTTAAGAGCTTATAGAAGATAAGAGCTTTTGGAAATTTGAGAACATACTAAGCAAAAATATATTTAACATTGTCCTCAATGTTTCCTAGCCTGAGACTTAAAAACCTCATACTAGAACTCAAAAAGGTCGAATGCATAACTCAAGCCTGAAGAAAGTATCACAAAAATCTCAAGCCGTTTATCAAGTGTGCTAAAAGATAAATGTTAGTCGATAATAATCTTTAGGATATCGGATTTCCCTAAACTAATGGCAAGCAAAGGCTAGGAAGCTCGAGTGGACCGGGACAAAACACCGAACACGAGAGTCTTCAGAAAATTTTAGGTGAATCCTGCAAACAATCACAAGCACAAACAACAAGAATCGAAAGAGTATAAGCCTCCTCACATCACAATAGAAATAAGAAAGAAGATAGAAGGATAAGCATGGGGTACCTCCCACGAAGCGCTTTATTTTTGGTAACCGAGTCACATAGCTTGACTCGATCCCTAAATTCATTCGTCCTTGGGGAAAGTGTGGAGATCCTGGACTACCTTGGGTGGTAAGTCCCCTCCGAAGTAATGCTTCACATGATGACCATTCACTTTAAAGTTCGGACCATCGGGTTGAGATAACTCAATGGTTCCGTATGGAAAAACTTTGGTGATGGTGAAAGGTCCTGACCAACGAGTTTTAAGCTTTTTAGAGAATATCTTAAGACGAGAGTTGAAGAGTAAAACTCGATCACCAACATTGAAAATGCGGTTTTTGATCTTTGAGTCGTGAAGCTTCTTTGTCCTTTATTTATAAATCAAAGAATTCTCATAAGCTTGATCACGAAGCTCATATAAGTCATTAAGTTGAAGTGTCTGATGATCACACAACCTCGGTTTTTAAAGTTGAAGCTTCCGGTGATCACCCGCGGTTTTAAGATCGAAGTTAGCATGTTTCAAAGCCCAGTATGCTTTATGCTCTAACTCAATTGGTAAATGGCAAGACTTTCCATAAACAAGCTTGTAAGGCGTACAACCAATCGGTGTCTTAAAAGCAGTACGAAATGCCCACAAAGCTTCATCTAATTTGTCAGACCATGAGGCACGGTTTTCTCCAACCGTCCTTTCTAGAATACGTTTTAAACCTCGATTGGACACCTCCACTTGACCGCTCGTTTGAGGGTGATAAGCGGTAGCTAGACGATGTGTGACCCCATACTTAGACATTACTTTAGCAAACTGATCATTACAAAAATGGGTCCCACGATCGCTTATTATAGCTCTAGGTGTTCCAAATCGGGCAAAAAGAGATTTTAAAAACTTTACTACAACCCTAGCATCATTTGTGGGGAGCGCCTTTGCTTCAACCCATTTCGAAAGATAATCAACGGCTACGAGGATGTATTTATTTCCTCTTGAAGACGGAAATGGTCCCATAAAATCGATACCCCATACATCAAAGATTTCACAAACTTGGATAGCGTTTTGAGGCATCTCATCTTGTTGTGAAATTTTACCTTGTCTTTGACACGTGTCATAAGATTTGATCATCGTATGGGCATCTCGATATATGGTAGGCCAAAAGAAACCGGCATCAAATACTTTTCGGGCGGTGAGATTGGCACTATGATGGCCCCCGGTGGGTCCTTCATGGCAAGCTTTGAGGATCTCAAGAGCTTCTTGCCCATGCACACACCGTCGAATGATTTGATCCGCACAAGTACGAAAAAGATAGGGATCATCCCAGAAATAATGTTTAACGTCCTTAAAAAACTTCCTCTTTTGTTGAGTTGACATTCCTTTGATAATAAAATTCCCCGCATGGTAATTTGCATAGTCCGCAAACCATGAGGTACTTCCACAAGAAATAACTCCAAGAGTTTCTAAAGGAAAATGTTCATTTATGTCTTTGTTTTCTAACACATCCTTATGAGGATTCTCAAGTCTAGATAAATGGTCTGCCGCAAGGTTCTCACTTCCTTTTTTATCAGGGATGGTGATATCAAATTCTTATAGGAGAAGAACCCATCGGAGCAACCTCGGCTTAACGTCTTGTTTGTTCATAAGGTACTTTAAAGCCGAGTGATCCGTATACACTATGCTTTTTGACAAGACAATATATAGCCTAAACTTTTCAAAAGCATACACAACGGCAAGCATTTCCTTTTCCGTGGTAGTGTAATGAATTTGAGCTTCAGTCATAGTCTTGCTAGCATAATGTATAGGCTGAAAATGCTTCATCTTTCATTGTCCTAGAACTGCACCAATCGCGAAATCACTTGCATCACACATTAGTTCGAATGGTGAATTCCAATCCAGGACAACTAAGATAGGAGCTTCGGTAAGCTTCTTTTTAAGAGTCTGAAAAGCATCAATACAATCTTTAGAAAACATAAACGGTGTTTCCTTCTCGAGAAGGTGGGTCATTGGTCTAGCAATCTTAGAAAAGTCTTGGATAAATCGGCGGTAAAAACCTGCATGGGCGGTGAGATTGGCACTATGATGGCCCCCGGTGGGTCCTTCATGGCAAGCTTTGAGGATCTCAAGAGCTTCTTGCCCATGCACACACCGTCGAATGATTTGATCCGCACAAGTACGAAAAAGATAGGGATCATCCCAGAAATAATGTTTAACGTCCTTAAAAAACTTCCTCTTTTGTTGAGTTGACATTCCTTTGATGATAAAATTCCCTGCATGGTAATTTGCATAGTCCGCAAACCATGGGGTATTTTCACTAGAAATAACTCCAAGAGTTTCTAAAGGAAAATGTTCATTTATGTCTTTGTTTTCTAACACATCCTTATGAGGATTCTCAAGTCTAGATAAATGGTCTGCCGCAAGGTTCTCACTTCCTTTTTTATCACGGATGGTGATATCAAATTCTTGTAGGAGAAGAACCCACCGGAGCAACCTCGGCTTAGCGTCTTGTTTGTTCATAAGGTACTTTAAAGCCGAGTGATCCGTATACACTATGCTTTTGGATAAGACAAGATATGGCTGAAACTTTTCAAAAGCATACACAACGACAAGCATTTCCTTTTCCGTGGTAGTGTAATGAATTTGAGCTTCAGTCATAGTCTTGCTAGCATAATGTATAGGCTGAAAATGCTTCATCTTTCGTTGTCCAAGAACTGCACCAATCGCGAAATCACTTGCATCACACATGAGTTCGAATGGTAAGTTCCAATCCGGGACAACTAAGATAGGAGCTTCGGTAAGCTTCTTTTTAAGAGTCTGAAAAGCATCAATACAATCTTTAGAAAACACAAACGGTGTTTCCTTCTCAAGAAGGTGGGTCATTGGTCTAGCAATTTTAGAAAAGTCTTGGATAAATCGGCGGTAAAAACCTGCATGTCCTAAGAAACTCCTAACACCTTTAACTGTAGTCGGGTGAAGGAGCTTAGCGATAACATTGACTTTAGCATGATCGACCTTAATTCCCGCCTTTGAAATTTTATGCCCTAACACAATTCCTTCTTTACACATAAAGTGGCACTTCTCCCAATTAAGAACTAAATTCGTGTCTTCACACCGTTTTAGCATCTTTTCTAAATTGGAGAGGCATGAATCGAAACTATCCCCAAAAACCAAGAAATCATCCATAAACACTTCCATGGTCTTTTCGATCATATCATGGAATATGGCCATCATACACCGTTGAAAAGTACCGGGAGCATTACACAAACCAAATGGCATGCGTCGGTACGCGAAAGTTCCATACGGGCATGTGAAAGTAGTTTTCTCCTGATCTTGGGGATCTATTGGTATTTGGAAATACCTTGAAAATCCATCTAGAAAACAATAAAACTCGTTTCTGGCTAATCTTTCTATCATCTGATCTATAAACGGTAATGGAAAATGATCTTTCCGAGTCGCTTTATTTAACTTCCTATAGTCGATACAAACTCTCCACCCGGTAACTAAACATGTCAGAATTAATTCATTCTCTTCATTAGCAACAACGGTAATTCCTCCTTTCTTTGGAACACAATGCACTGGACTAACCCATGGGTTATCAGAGATCGGGTAAATCATTCCGGCATCAAGAAGTTTTAGGCCTCTTTTTTGATTACCTCATGAATTTTTGGGTTAACCCGTCTAAGACTCTGAACCGTAGGTTTGTAATCATCTTCCATCAAGATTTTGTGGGTACAAAAACGAGGGTAGATACCTTTGATGTCAGTGATTTTCCAAGCAATGGCCCTTTTGTGAGATTTGAGCACTTTTAAAAGAGCATCTTTTTCATCATTTTTTAAACCTTTTGCAATAATAACTGGTAACTTATCGTTTTCTTCCAAGAAAGCATATTCTAAGTGAGACGGCAAATCTTTTAACTCTAATTCCGGAGGCTCTTCAATTGAAGATTTTGCCTCGGTCACTTCACTTTGTTTAAGGTCCATCAGAGGAAGTTGAAACGGGTCATTATTTAACAATTTTTCAATCAAACAAATATCTTCCTCCGGATTACAAATGGCATGATCAATTTCCGGTGAAATCGAATCATCCTTAAGATAAGCTTCAATTTCTTCCAAAATGAATTCGGAAGTAAATGGCTCAGACGTCGGGGTGGGATTGCCACCCGAAGTATTAGGAAATCCTAGCAATTCCGGAGCATACTCCTCATAAATTGCATCAATGATGTCAATTCGGTTTACCGATTTGTCATTTGTAGAGGAGTATCTCGTGGTTTGATCTAGATTAAAAGTGACGGCTTCGCTATCAACCCGAAGGGTTATTTCCTCTCCATAAACATCTATTAAAGCACGACCGGTCCTCAAAAAGGATCTCCCAAGTATGAGAGGTACTCGAGGATCAGCTTCGAAATCGACAACAACAAAGTCGGTAGGAAAATGAAATTTCCCAACTTTGACAAAAACATCTTCGGCGAGTCCTTTAGGATAAGTAATTGATCGGTCCGCTAACTCTAAAGTCATCCGAGTTGGTGTAAGTTCAGGTAGAGAAAGCTTTTTCCAGATAGAAAGAGGCATAAGATTTATGCTCGCACCAAGATCGGCCAAGGCGTGGCATACCTCTATTCCTGGGAAATTACATGGAATAAGAAACTTGCCGGGATCTCCAAGCTTTTCGGGAAGCTTTTTGAGAAGCATCGCCGAGCAATTCTCGTTCAATGGAATCTTAGCTAACTCAAGCAACTTTTCCTTATTCATGAGCAAACTCTTAATCGTAGGAGCAAATCTTGGCATCAAAAGTAAAGCATCCGCGAAACTAATGTCGAAGCGCAAATCTTGAAAGATTTGGAAGATCTTCTCCATTTGATTCGAAGCTTTGTCACGGGACTTTTGATTATCACGTCGTGAAGGGTATGGGATATTTGGCTTAGGTAAACTCTTTGGAATATCGGATTCCAGAATGGGAATGGTTTTAGGTAAAGTCATCAGAACATCGGGTTCTGGAATAGAAATGGGGATAACCGGAGGTGGGATTTGAGTGGTACTTCCTTGGAAATTTGTTTGCTCTTTATCCGTTGTTTCCTCGGTTTCTCGTTCCACTACCTTTTTAGGAGAAGGATTAGTAGGAATCGAGGGTCCCTCATAAGCAACACCACTTCGAGTAGTGATTGCTTTCATCTCACCCTTCGGGTTTGGAATGGTGTTACTCGGAAGAGTACCCGAAGTTGAGGCTTGGTTTTGAAATAATCCACAAATCATGTTTTGCAAATTATTTTGAAAAGTGGTTTGTTGATTCATCATGACGGCTTGTTGAGATTTTATCGTATTCTGAATTTCATTCTTAAGGTCTCCTTTCAACGAGTTGATTTGACTTTGCATGTTCCTTAACATCTGATCATTATTCCTCTTGTAACTTGAAAAATCATTTGAAATCTCTTGTTGAACTTGATTATTAGGCACTTGAAAAGGTTGGTTTTGAAATCCTTGGTTTTGAAAATTTGGAGCATGATTATTTTGATTTTGAAAACCTTGATTTCCATGAAAATTATTCCCCCGATTAAAGTTATTCCCTTGAACATGATTCTGATTAAACCTATTTTGACCATTGTTTTGCACCGGAGCAAAACCTGGTGGTGCCATTTGATTACTAACACGGTTTGGAGGGTTAGCTTGATTGTAAGTACCCGTAGTCGCACAAACACTAGCCTGATTGTTGTCGGTAGCCGGACAATTATACCAAGAATGAGCACCACCACAAGTAACACAAGATTCCTCAACCGCTTTAACCGGAGCGGGAGTGACAACTTTTTTAGAAACAATCTCGACTAAGGTCGAAAGTTGATCCGCAAGCTTATCAATTCTCTCATCCGTTTTACTAGAAGTAGCATTAATCCTAGAAGCATTTGGTTTATTTCGTGAATAACGTACTTTTGATTTGTTCTCAATTATGTTTAAAGCCTCTCTAGTCGTTTTACTCAAAAGATTTCCACCCGCAGCGGCATTTAAGGAGTCTTGTTCATTGTCGTTTAAACCATTGTAAAAGGTATCAACTTGAGTTAACTCCGTAAATCCGTGATGGGGGCATGCTCTAAGCAACTCCTTAAATCGTTCCCAAGCTTCACTAAAAGTTTCCTCGAATTTTTGTGTAAAACGAGAAATTTCATTCTTTAAGTGAGTGGTTTTTGAAGGAGGGAAAAATTGGTTAACGAACTTGGTAACGAGATCCTCCCAAGTCAAGATTGAATTTGGTGGTTCTTTCTCGTACCAAGTTTTAGCGGCTCCCTCGAGCGAATATGGAAACATCATAAGCTTAATCACATCGTTAGGCACATTCCTAAATCGTAAAGTCGAGGTAATCCTTTTGAAACTATTAATATGAGCATGAGGATTTTCACTCTCACGACCGTAAAACGGGTTGGCTTGAACCAACTGAAGCAAATTCGTCTTAATCTCAAAGTGATCTGCATTGATTTCTGGTAAAACAATAGCTTCTCCGTACCCTTCCGTGGGGGCACGGAGTAGCTCTTCCATGGTACGTTCTGCCATTTCAACAATAGTTCGAATCTCGGGTTCGACTATGTTAGAAACTTGTTTTCTCCGACGTCTTGGAATTGTGACGTTTGAATTATTAGGATAATTAGAACGTCTAGTGCGCATGCACTATTTAAAAAATATTTTTGGTTTTTTTTTTCAAAAGTTTATTCACAATCTAATTTTAACGGACAACGAGAAAGACAACTTGAACCAAATAATCAAACTTACTTCACGGTAGCTCTTAAAAATTTTACTTTTTAAGGTGAGCCGTATTTCGTAAGTGACACAAATGGTAAGTTTTTAAATCTTTTATTCGAGTTGGGAACTTATTATGGATAATACCTCAATTGAAGGTATTATTTGTTGGTGTTCTTTTACCAACTTTGTAACTTTTTAAATTCACAAATTAACAAGAAAAATTGAAAGAGCAAATATTTTTGTATTTTTGTTTTTAATCTTCTACTTATACTAAAAAGAAAAGAAAAATATTTTTTACTTTTTATTTTTTTTTTCACTGATCTACTATGGCAGTTTGAAGCTCCTATTAAGAGTTGGAAGGTGTACAAATCATGTAAAGTACACTGCTTGTCAATGGAAGGAATGATTATGTAAAATGTTTATGTGTTTTTGGAATCTCCAAAATAATGAAGTAATCTCGATTTGAAGGCTACAATTATAAAATATAAAATAATATGAAATTCCCAAACTACCCTTGAGGACAAAGGTAGTTAGAAAAATCACACGATAATATATAATAATACGTATATTAACCGGGAAGTATGATTCCCGGGTCGTTATTCCCCAACGATTTATGAAATTGAGACCACGTTTGTTGTTCGGACAATGATTTGAATTGGTTCAAAGATGATTTGTTTATCTATTTCTATGAATTAAAAACAATTAAAATAAGTAAATGATAACAATTAAGCATGAAAACAAATAACGGGAAATTAAACTTTAACTAAAAACGCAAAACGGGAACCCTAAATGGTAATTAAAAACCCTAAATTTCCAAATTTAAACCTAAAATGAATTTTTCTTTTTAAATACATTTATATTTAGCCGAATTACCTATTAACAAACACTAACGGGCAGTGTACCCGATCAGTTGTAGGTTTGTTGGTAAGTAGGGTGTCGATCACTAAGAGTGGAAGTTAACTCTTAATTTTACCGGTATTTTATTTATCTAGGGGTAGTACTAACCTAATTATTTTAATTAAATCTAATTAAACCTAAACTAACGCAAAAAGGAAGTTTTCAGCCTGAGAGACTAGCACAAGTTTAGTTCTAACTATCCTAAGGTAATGACTAATAACACACACAAGTGATTAAAAAAAGATAGAGAAGCAGTCAAGCCTAATGTGAGGAAAATGTATTAGCCAGTTTAATCTAATATTATGCCTTGATTGTCTATTCGTGCAATGATTATATTAATTCGTTGGTGGTATATCATTCCAAAGTTAGGTGGATCTTCTCCCTAGACTCGAGGTTTGTCGCTAGTTAATCCTGTCACAATTAACCTAAACCCGCATAAAGCTCACACCGTTAATTACAATCTATCTAGGAAACTATATTGGTGGCTATATTGAATACTAGCTCATGGAGACTTTACCAATTTACTGCTTAACAGAAATTCATATACTAGTAGTATATGCCCACTTAACTACCTATGGAAACAGGACGTTATGTGTAGTCCTAAGTCACCGGCTTAGTCTACCTATCCACTTAACCATAGATCGAAACAGGGCTTTCTATTGGTGATCCTATTAGTCTAGCTATATAAATAAGCGTTATGTGCTTCTATCCTGGACTCTTAGCTTATGCCCACACAACACCAAAGTTGCAGCGCATTAAATATGTAGGACTAGACCCAGTTGAATGATAGGTAAAACACGTAATTAAGCATATAAATAGGTATGAAGTGATAAACATAATCAACATGCAACGAATAAAGAACAATCGATATAAAGACAAATCAAAACATTATATTATCATAAACATGGCTAATACCTTCCGATAGTCATTATAACAATACACGAAATCATAGATGAACGATTAAACATAATGGTAACCGAACGCGTATAGTGGAGTGTAGAGATTACAAGGGTTTTCCCATGGATTGGACCACTTTACAGGACCTTCTTGGCTTCTTTTGTCTTTTAAAAATCGAACTTGGTGGTTAAAGCACACCTAAAACTGAGTTTAGGGTTTTGTATTTATAGAGTTTGGAAATTGATCGATACGTCGTATTAGGTGATGTGGGATATGTCGTATTGGGGTATTTTGCGTAGGCTCTACGAATATAATATTCCAGAATATTCATCAACCGCCTCTCAATACGGCGTATGAAAGCTTTTGGATACGGCGTATTGAGTCTTCTTCGTCATGGATGTCTTTGTGAAGTTAGGGCACGGATATGCCGTATCTTTTTTATGGATACGGTGTATTGAGATAAAACCAGTTGGTTCTTTTTTGTTGACCAAAGTATTATGTACGGCATATCGTTGATGTGGATATGGCGTATTCTTCAAAGTCAAGCAATGGTCTTTTAATTCGTCAAAGTCTTGGATACGTCGTATAGGTCTAGAATAATACGGCGTATTGGCTGTCAGATCAGTAGACTTTCTCGAACTCTTCATGTAAGCTCCAAAATGTGTGACCTTTTAGCTAATCTTCACCAATTTCTCAACATTTACTGCAAATAACTAATATAAACAATTAAGTACCAATTAATGCATAAATAATGTAAAACGAGCAATAAAAACGAGATAAATGATGATATAAAATAGACGTTATTTGATTTCATTAAATATCCCTCCACTTGAATCCTACTTGTCCTCAAGTAGACTTTAAAAAACTTATGAATGTATCCCAAACCAAGGTTTAAGATTTTTTCCTTTAACCTCACAAAGAAGGAAGATGATATCACTCAAATCACTCAACTAATCTATGTGGTAACATGTAACTAATTCGCTTAATTGATCGGCCGTGATGAGTATTCTATCATAAGCTTGACAAGGATACACATCTTCACCATTAAAGATAAGGAGTGACAAGTCTACAAAGGTAAATTGGGTTTAAAAGGTTCAAGGGTTTGATCACTCTTTTTAATCTCTATCAATACCAATATTCCAGAAAAGGAGACAAAACCACATATACACATCCATAACGATGGAATAGACATACATGGTTGCATTCATTCCATAACTCGAATAAGCTAAAGAATAGGACTAGTAGTCTTCACCAAAAGTCATAAACCAGCAAAGGCGACAAACCACATATACATATCTGTAACGACGGAATAGACATACATGATTGCATTCATTCCCCCACTCGAGTAAAACTAAGGGTTAGGACAAAAGGTGATATAGGGTAGGGATCTTCTAATCCTTCACCAATAGTAATAAATCAACACGGCGCACAAAATCACACATACATGGCCGTAACGACATAATAGACATATGTGATTGCTCGCATCCTCATTCGAGTAAGACCAAAGGTTACAGATTAGGAAAGGGAAAATAATTGTTGTTAAATAAAAAGAACAAAACAAATAGATTAAGTCCGAACAAATAAGGTACAATGTTGCTAGTACTTTCCCGACCGTACCCATGAAAAAGACACCGAATTATAGACATAAACGTCTTGATCATAGATTAACAAAACAACCTTAGTTGGCGTTCCCATAACGGTCAACTCCCAATCATCCATAATATACATACTTTATAACATTAGTGGTGATATCGACCACTTTTATACAAGAAATACATGGTTGGTTTATTTCGACCAACATACAACAATACTTTACAGAATCACTTTTTTTGTATTTTTCACTTTTTTTGATTTTTTTCATCATATAAACTATGAATTTTGGTGTAATTTCACCATCTTCACAATCACAATAAATCCGAATAATTTATCCATAACCCTCCATACTTCGAATGTAAAAAATAATTGTGAAAGTAGTAAAACACACTAAAAAATTAAGATTTAAAAATATACACTACTTTTACATTCCCATTGCATTGTGCTTCTTCCGAACTAACCGTAGATAGAAAATTTCACACACGTACCCAATTGCATTGTGCAATTCTTCCGACGTAACCGTAGATAGAAAATTTTGCATTGCGACACAAGAAATACAATACTTTACACAAAAGCAACTAGAAACCGATTAAGGACTTAATCTAATAGAGTAGGCTAAGGTTTAAATGTGTAACGAATCAACATTTGGTGTAAGAAAAGAATGGAATGGCTCAACAAGTTTTTCTAGGGGTATCTTATTCTAAAAGTGAGAGTAAACAAAAGGGTTTATATGGGGGTTAACTAACCAGTGTAGTTAGTTAATATCACAACATGTATAGGCTTTTTGGGTGTAATCCTAAAAATTTACCAGTTTAGAAAATGTCAATCCATCTATTAAAAATAGTACTTATTATTGTGGTCTCGAATAGATATACCAAGCCAAGTTCTAAAGTTTTCTACATCACCGGCACACTCATATTTTTGTGGAATTTAGGTAAACATTTAGAAATGGATAAGGCTATATTATCACAATATCTAACAAGGGTTATGTGTGCGGGTTATGTAACTAATAATTTCATAAAAGTATGCTTGATTTTTTTTAAATTTAGGCATAATTTAAGCATTCTATTATGAGAATATGGAAAAGTAAGCGTTCTAATTCTCCTCCCCCACTTGAAATATATAACGACGTCGTTGTATAAATATAACATTAAAAATGGGAAATTGAAATAATTAGAATGAGAAACTCCCCTGGGATTTGCTCGGTATGATCCTCCATGTTGCGTTTATGAGCAAGATTGTGTGTTGTAAAAGCGTATGTATTCTAGCATGACTATAACACACAAAATTCCAGAATATAAATACTCCACCAACATCGTCATTTTCGCTAAGTAAGGTCCTGTATAAGATATAAGAAAAACCAATGCAATTCTATCTTCGGTATTCGACGGTTAGAAAACAAAAACGAAAAACTGTACATGAAGTCGATACGCCGTATCCCAAAACCAAGATATGCCGTATTAAGACCTATAAAAGGTATCTGAGGTACGGGTCAGATTACCTAAATATGTCGTATCATAATCATGAATAAGCTGTATAGATAATCTGACAATAATGTTTAAATGCAAAAAATAAAAGACTGGATAATGTCCAGACAATCAATACGCCGTATCCATTAAGGTTGGATATGCCGTATCGACTAATCTGGGAAGACAGAATCGATAAAACTTTAAGAAAATACATTTTGGGTTGTCTCCCGGCAAGCACTTTTGTTTTTATAAGAGTCTTTAAGTTAGACTCCCTTCAGCCTCACGTTATATCATTCTCGAACTCTATAACTTCATCATCCTCTTTGTCAATGTTACCTTCGTAATATTTCTTCAATCGTTGTCCATTGACTTTGAAGCTAAACTCGTTCTTGTCAGTGATTTCTACAGCCCCATACGGATATACCATTTTAACAATGTTTGGACCGCTTCATTTCAACTTAAGTTTTCCAAGGTACATCTTCAGACAAGAATTATAAAATAGCACTTTGTCCCCTACCTTAAAATCTTTATCACAACGAAGTTTAGAATCATACCATTTCTTGGTTCGTTCTTTGTAAATTCTAGTATTCTTATAAGCGCCATCTCTCAATTCGGCTAACTCATTAAGCTGCATAATACGACTTTTGCTAGCAAGCGTTAAATCCATATTACATTGTTTTAGTGCCCAATGTGCCTTATGCTTGATCTCTACGGGTAAATGTCATGCTTTCCCATAAACTAGTCTGAAAGGTGTACACCTTGTGGGTGTTTTGTAGGCCGTCCTAAATGACCACAATGCATCATTAAGTTTTTCCGACCAATCTTTAGGATTGTACCCCACTGATCTCTCTAGGATACGCTTAATAGCCCTGTTAGTAACTTTAGTTTTTCCATTAGATTGAGGGTGATATACCATGGATAATTTGTGAGTCACACCATATTTTTGTAAAGCTTTTTTAAGCTGGGAATTACAAAAATGTGTCTCCCTATTACTAATCAAAGCTTTAGGAACTCTAAACATAGCAAATAACCCTCTTAAAAACTTGACCACTGTTAGGATTAAAAGCTTCTTAATGCTGTTTGAAGTTACTGCTGCTTAGTTAATGCTGCTGGTGTATAAGTTACTACTGCTTGTTCAGAGTTAATGCTGCTATTACAAAGTTACAACTGCTGAAAAGATTAAGACTGCTAGAAGATTTTCTACTATCAGAGAAAGGATAAAGACTGCTCAGAGAAAAGATAAAGATTGATTAGAGATCAAGATTACTTAGTTGATAAGGATTGTTATTTATAGAATAGATCTTTGAGAATATTCTAAGTTTTAGGAATATATTGTAAATCGACTAGGACTCCTTAGTGTATAAAGGAGGTTCTAGGGCATAGAGTTTGATATCTTTTGTTTTGATATCGTTATAGCTTTAAGATTTTGTAACCTTAATACTAGTTAGAGTTTCGTATTAATATATTAAAGCTTTGTTTGTTAATCTGTGTGATCATAAAATTACTGTTCTATTGCATATTCTTCTTATTGATCAAAGATTAGATTCTGCATAATCTTTGATATATTTTACAAAGTTTCTACCATAGTTGTGTAGAATTTATCTTGCATAACTAAACCTTACACAAGCTAAGGAATTCAAGATCCATTCAAGTAGGACTAACAAGTGGTATCAGAGCTAGTTGATTTGGGAAACTCTGCTAAGAAGACATGGATTAAGACTCAACACATATAGTGGCTGCATCAAAAGTGCCTATGCTCAAACTAGGTGAGTATGAGCTTTGGAGGATGAGGATGGAACAGTACATCCAGATGATTGATTATTCTCTATGGAAAGTCATAGAGAATGGTAATGCACCTCCAATAACAAAAGTTATTAAAGGTGTTGAGACTACAATTGCTCCTGCAACTGCTGAAGAAAAGGCACAAAGGAGGTTAGAGTTAAAGGCAAGAAGCACTTTATTGATAAGCATCCATAATGAACATCAATTGAAGTTTAACTCCATCAAAGATGCCAAGTCATTGCTGCAGGCTATTGAGAAGAGGTTTAAAGGGAATGCCTAAAAAGACTTAGAGGAATCTTCTAAAGCAGCAGTATGAAAATTTTACTGCATCTAGCTCAGAGGTGTTAGATCAAACCTTTGATAGGCTTCAAAAGCTTATCAGGCAGTTAGATATTCATGGTGAAAGTATCTCACAAGAAGATGTGAATCAGAAGTTCTTAAGAAGTCTATCAGCAGAATGGAACACGCATACCATTATGTGGAGGAACAAGCTTGAGATAGATACATTAAGCCTAGATGATCTTTACAACAACATGAAGATCTATGAACCAGAGGTCAAAGGAACATCAAGCTCAAGCACAAACACACAAAACTTAGCCTTTATGTCCTCAAACAACACCAGCAGTACAAATGGAGCAGTTAATACTGCTAATGGTGCTACAACTGCTAGCACTTAAGCTACTACTGTTAACTCAACAACAATTGACAACTTGAGTGATGCTGTCATTTGTGCTTTCTTTGCAAGTCAACCAAACAGTCCATAACTTAACAATGAGGACTTGCAACAAATTAATCCTGATGATTTAGAAGAGATGGACTTAAGGTGGCTGATGGATATGCTAACAATGAGGGCAAGGAGATTCTTAAAGAACACTGGAAGAAAGCTTACTGTTAATGGTAATGAGACCATTGGGTTTGATAAGTCCAAGGTGGAGTGTTACAACTGCCACAAAAGGGGACACTTTGCAAGGGAGTGTAGGGCTCCAAGGAACCAAGAAAACAGGATTAGGGAGAACACAAAAAGGGTTGTGCCAGTGGAGACAACTACTTCTAATGCTTTGATGTCTTGTGATGGTTCTAGTTATGATTGGAGTGATCAAGTAGAAGAAGGTCCAACTAACTTTGCACTCATGGCTTACTCTTCTACAAGTTCTAACTCTGAGGTATCTACTAATTCAAACTGTTCATCATCTTGTTTGGAAAATGTTAAAATTCTTAAAGAACAAAATGAACAACTGTTAAAAGACTTAAGGACATCCAAGTTAAATGCTATTACTTATAAAATAGGTTTAGAGTCTGTAGAAGCAAGACTTCTAGTTTATAAGAAAAATGAGTCTGTTTATGAGGAAGATATCAATGTCTTAAAACATAAGATTCATTTAAGAGAAGTAGCCATTACAGAGCTTAGGAGGAAGTTGGAACTGGCTCAAAAACAAAAAGATGAAATTCAGCTAACAGTAGAAAAAATTGAGAATTCATCTAAAAGTTTAAGCAAACTAATAGACTGTCAGATAGTTGATAAGTGCAAAACAAGTTTAGGGTATAATGCTGTTCCACCTCCCTATACAGGAAACTTTATGCCTCTAAAACCTGATTTGTCATTCTTTGGTCTAGAAGAGTTTGTGAATGAGCCTATAGTTAGTGAGCCTACAGTTAAGAAGCCTGTAGTTGAGACTAGTGAAGCTAAGACTAGTAAAGCAAAGCCAAAGGTTTTTAGGAAGAATAATGGTGCTCCAATTATTGAGGATTGGGTGTCTGATAGTGAGGAAGAAGATGTGCCTCAGGCTAAGATATAAAAGAAAACTGTTAAACCTAGTTTTGCTAAAATAAAGTTTGTTAAATCTAAAGAGCAAGTAAAATCTCCTAGGAAAACAACTATTAAACAAGGTAATCAAAATAGGCTAAACACACATAGTCCTAGAGGAAACCAAAGAAACTGGAATAATATGATGTCTCAAACACTAGGAAGTAATTTTGAGATCTTTAACAAAGCTTGTTATATGTGTGGAAGTTTTGATCACCTGCAGTATGACTGTAATAACCATCAGAGACAGTTTAATAATAAAAAGATGGTAAAACCAGTGTGGAACTATCCTCAAAGGGTTACCAGAATTTTTCTAGAATGACTCACCCTAGTCTTAAAGGGAACATGGTTCCAAAAGCAGTATTAATGAGGTCTGGCCTAGTATCACTTACTACTGCTAGACCAGTTAATAATGCTCAATCCAGAACAACAGTAAATACTGCAAGACCAATGACAAATGTTTTTAATAAAGCACATTCAACTGTTAGAAGGCCCATTACAACATTTAAAATTAGTAATTTTAATCAGAGGGTTAATACTGTTAATAATAAAAATGTTATTGCTGCTAGGCCAAAAGCAGTAGTTAATGCTGCTAGGCCAAAAGCAGTACTTAATGCTGTTAAGGGAAACCAGGTTAATACTTATAAGGCCTCAGCTTGTTGGGTTTGGAAACCAAAGACTAAAGTAATAGACCATGTTTCTAATAACAACAGTGCATCAACCATTCTTAAAAGGTTTGATTATATTGATGCACAAGGCAGATCCAAGTCAGTGATGGCTTGGGTCCCCAAAAGAGACTGATTTTCTTACCTTATGTGCAAGGCAATCCACAATAATATTTTCAGGAGAAAGGAGTGATTGACAGTGGATGCTCAAGGCACATGACAGTGAATATGTCCTATCTTACTAACTTTGAAGAAATTGATGGAGGATATGTTGCCTTTAAAGGTAACCCCAAAGGAGGGAAAATCACAGGCAGAGGTACAATCAAAACTGGTAATTTAGGATTTGAGGATGTGTATTTTGTAAGAGAGTTAAAGTTTAACCTCTTTAGTGTATCACAAATGTGTAACAAAAAGAATAGTGTTCTCTTTAATGACACTGAATGTATTGTTTTATCTCTAAACTTTAAGTTAACTGATGAAAGTTACGTTTTACTTAAAGTTCCTAGAAAGAACAATATGTATAGTGTTGACTTAAAGAATAATGTTCCTAAAGGAGGCCTAACTTGTCTCTTTGCAAAAGCCACATCTGATGAATCTAAACTTTGGCATAGGAGGCTTGGATACATAAATTTCAAAACTATGAATAAACTGGTTAAGGGAAATCTTGTAAGAGGTTTACCTTTAAAACTTTTTGAAAATGATCAAACCTGTGTTGCTTGTCAAAAGGGAAAGCAACATAGAGCTTCTTGTAAGTACAAAATAGTAAGTTCAATCAGCCAACCTTTACATATGTTGCACATGAATATATTTGGTCCAACATTTGTAAAAAGCTTAATGAAAAAGATGTATTGCCTAGTTGTCACAGAAGATTATAGTAGGTTTAGTTGGGTTTTCTTTCTAGCTGCTAAGGATGAGACTAGTGGCATTATTAAGTCCTTTATAACTGGAATAGAAAATCTAATAGATCAAAAGGTTATGGTAATTAGGTGTGACAATGGAACTGAGTTCAAGAATAAGGAGATGAATCAGTTTTGTAAGAGAAAAGGTATTAAGAGAGAATTTAGTACAGCTAGAACTCCTCAACAAAATGGAGTAGCTGAGAGGAAAAATAAAACACTAACTGAGGCTGCTAGGATAATGCTAGCTGATTCTAAGCTACTTACTACTTTTTAGGCTGAAGTAGTTAATACTGCTTGCTATGTGCAAAATAGGGTATTAGTAACTAAGCCTCGTAACAAGACCTCTTATGAATTTTTTTCTTGTTAGAAAACCAGCTTTAGACTTTATGAGACCATTTGGGTGTCCTGTTACAATTCTAAATACCATAGATCACTTAGGGAAGCTTGATGATAAGGCTGATGAAGGATTCTTTGTTGGGTACTCAATCAATAGTAAAGCATTTAGAGTATTCAATAGTAGAACTAGGATGGTTGAAGAGAACCTGCATGTCCAGTTTATTGAGAATACACCTAATATTGCAGGAAGTAGACCAAATTAGCTTTTTGATATTGATGCACTAACAAAGTCAATGAATTATAAGCCAGTTGTTGCAGGAATTAGTCTAATGGTAATGCAGGTACAAAAGCATGTAATGATGCAGGTAAAGCTACAATAGAGACAATACCTGGCAAAGATTACATTTTGCTACCATTGTGGAATGCTGATCTACCATTCCCTCAAAGTTCAAAGAGTTCTCCTGATGTTGGATTCAAACCTTCAGGAGATGATGAAAAGAAGGTTACTGAAGAACCAGGAAAAGAAGGTGGTGATTCAAGTAATAATAGTGGAAGTAATGATCAAGAGAAGGAGGATAATGTTAACAGCACTAACACTGTTAATGCTGCTAGTATAAATGAAGTTAATGCTGTTGGTGCAAAAACAAGCATCGAACTTCCAGATGATCTAAATATGCCTGAATTGGAAGATATTGTTTATTAACATGATGATGAAGATGTTGGTGCAGAGGCTGACATGAATAATTTAAATGCATTTATACCTGTCAGTCCTATTCCAACTACAAGAATACACAAAGATCATCCAGTTGAACAAATTATTGGAGACTTGAATTCAGCACCTCAAACAAGAAGAATGACAAAGAATTTGGAAGAACATGGTTTGTTTAGTTCAGTTCAGCAAAGAACAAATCATAAAACTTTCAAAACTGCTTGTTTTCTTGCTTTTTATCACAAGAAGAACCCAAAAAGGTAATTCATGCATTGAAGGATCCAAGCTGGATAGAGGCTATACAGGAAGAGCTTCTACAATTCAAATTACAAGAAGTTTGGACCTTGGTGGATTTACCAAATAGAAAGAGGGCTAGTGTGACTATGTTAGCCTCAAAATATTGAGTCGAACAATGGAAGTTCGTTCATAATTATATTAGGTCCCGGTCACTAAATTAATATGCGTTGTAATAGGCTAGACGGGTAAACAGGCTCTTATTTGTAACTAATCGGTCACGTGTATCGGGCGAAAGCCCAAGTAAACCCAAGCCCGGCCCGTAGAATTACTAAAGGCATGCAAGCCTTTTAGTCTTAACTATAAATACCCCTTTCCAAGGATGGAGAGGGTGTTGGTTTATTTGTAACTTTTCATTTGCAAGTAATCCTTCCATTTTCTCTCATTCTCTCTCTCTAAAATTCTTCTCATCTCCTAATCTTAATTGCTTGTTCTTAATATGAAGTGAAGTGATTTATTGGTTACCGACATTTGGTATCAAGAGTCTCGGGTGTTTCGTGTTTGATTTGTGGATTAAATACAAATTCCGTGGCTTTCTATTATTTTTTCTTCTTGGTTCGAACTAAAACGCAAAGAAAAACCATGGTTTTATTTATATTTTCGTGGTTAAGTTGTTAAATCTTTGTACTTTCATGGCTAGAACAAGTTCTTACATCTATCTTCATAGTTCTATAGCTTAGTTCGTGGCTAAATGGGTGAAATCGAGCTAGTTTGAAGTTTTTTTCGTCATTGCGTTTTGAAAAATTCTTGGCTGCGTTTTGTGTATAAAGACAAGAAAGAGTACCACATGAAAATGACTTGTGAAAGTGACTCTTGTACTTGTTGCGTTTTGCTTAAAGTTCGTTGCGTTTTGCTCAAAAATATTTGTTGCGTTTTGTCAGACAATATCATTGCGTTTTGCTCAAAGAACTCATTGCGTTTTGCTCAAAGAACTCTTTGCGTTTTGTCAATGAACTCATTGCGTTTTGCTAAAGAACTCATTGCGTTTTGCTCAAAGAAATCTTGCATTTTTCTCAAAGACACATTCCGTTTTGCTCATAAAGTCACTGCGTTTTGCTAAAGATCAAGTGCTACGTTTTGCCTAGAATCTTGCGTTTTGCTCATTGCGGTTTGCCAAGAAGATTGTGTTTTGCATCTTGCGATTTGTCTGTTGCGGTTTGACTAGAGCTTTGCGTTTTGCTCATTGAGGTTTGCCCAAGATTCTTGCGTTTTGTCTAAAGAAGACTGCGTTTTGTCCATTGAAAACCCATGTTTTGAAACCCTAATTTCCCGAATTGGGGAATCTATTAATCACCGTTTAATCAAAACATAACATCAAGACAAACAAACTTCAAGGACTAATTACAAGGACTTTGGACTTTAATTCGGACTACAAGGACAATTAATCAACAACAACAAACATAATCAACAAACTTTAACAACAACAGTTAACTTTTCACGGTTTCCTCTCGATTTTGTAAAATCCCGCGAAAGAACTCAATTTCTCGGTTTAAATCTTTGACTTGTAAAATCCCGTGGAAATTAATTACTTTCAATTAATCACAGATTCAATCACAACACTTCATAACACTTAAGATCCTTCAATCATTTTTCACTTCATAATTCTTCAAGAAACAACTTCATCAACTCCAATCTGTCTCATGGCTAAAGTATCACCAACTCAAGCATGGTTATGGCATCGAAGACTTTCTCATCTCAACTTCGACCACATCAACTTGGTTTCAAAGAAAGATGTTGTGATTGGTTTACCAAAACTGAAGTATGTCAAGGATCAACTATGTTCCTCTTGTGAAGTGAGTAAAGCAAAATGAAGTTCATTCAAGTCAAAGACTGTTCCAAGTTCAAAAGGACGGTTAAATTTTCTTCATATGGACTTATGTGGTCCAATGAAAAAACAAACTGTCGAGACAGTTATGAATATGACTCCTTTGAGAACAGAGCTTATTTTGAATCAGAAAAAGAATTGATTCATTTGATATTGACTGGAATTGGAGATGGAATATACTCAACTGTTGATGCATGTCAGACAGCTCAAGAAATGTGGTGCAAAGCCATCGAAGGCTTACTACAGGTGAATCATCAATATTAAAGATGTCAAGACAAATTGTTTTGGGAGTTTTGTCAATTCACTCTCACGATGGAGAAACAATTGAGTCTTTTAACTAAGGTTCTACAAAATGATGAATGAAATGATCATGAAACAATTTGACAGTTAGCAAACGATGCACAAAGTCAAATGTTTTAATTTCTTAAACAACTTCATCCTGAATGGTCATGATTTGTCACAATGTGAAGCAACCAACACAAGTTGGATGAGTTTCATACCATAAGCTATTTGACATTGAACACAATCCCAAAGGAAGTTAATGAACTTGTGCTGAGAAATGGCCAAGATATGCTAAACCATTAGCACTTGTTGCTTACTGGTTCAAACACTTAAAGACCCTTATTACAAACATCAAACCACAAATCATATACACAACATAAAAGCTTCACTTCCAACAGATCTCATGCAATACAAGATTTCCAAGGCAAAGAGATAGCCTAAACCTTCACACCACTATGCGGAGTCAGCTTTTGAGAAGACAGTTGATCCTGAACAAGCTCGGAAGATAAATACATGCAGAAAATTTGGCTTCATTGACAATAGTATTCAAGATAACTCTACAAACCTACCGACAACAACCTCAGAACTCCTCTAAACACTAGAACAAGACAATGTTGGGATCTACTCCAAGGTACCAGTAATGACATAGACATGGTGAGCTTTGGGATTCTGAGGGCAGTGAATTGTTGTTGGGGCTTGGGAAATGTAGGTGGTCAGTCATTTCCTTTTTATGTTAGTGCAACAGTCTTGGGATACAGTGTTTTAACTGCAAGGAATTTGAGTCATTATGCTTGGATTGCAGAAAAGCCAAAACGGGTTAAGACTCCACGTATCACAAGGAAATGTGTTGCTGTGTAAACAGCTGAGAAAGGTCGTTTCAACTTCAGCAGAGCAATTCTGCTGTAGCAGACAAGGATGAAGAGATTGATGAAAAGAGTATGGAAGCACATTACATTTACATGGCAAAAGATCAGGAGGTTCCTAATGCAGATCAGGCACAGATGCTGAGCCATTGGAACAAGTACAATACGATACTGACGATAATTAGTTTGCCAATGACATACAACATTTTGACCAATCTGAATCCATTAGTAACACATGTGTAGTGGAAAAAAGATTGATCTGTTCATGTCACTCTGACTAACCGGGATATGTGTGATTACTGATATTCAGCGATGACAAAATGACGGTAGAATGTGATTGATGAGCGTGTTGCACTTGCTAATTTAATTGCTAATTTAAAGCTTGATGTCGATGAAAATAAAAAGATTCAAAAGCAATTAAAGAAAGCAAATGCAACATTGACTCAAGAGTTAACTGAGTGCAAATCTATTCTTGCGGAAACTAGTAGAACTCTAGTGGAATCTAATAGTATTCGGGATAGTTGCTTAGTTGCACTTCAAAATAAACAGACTGAGTTTGAGAGGTTCATTGTTTTTTTAATTTAATGATCGTACAGTTGACTATGGACAAACTCTAAAACGAAGGTTAAATAAAACTCCATAGGACTATTAGCTCCAAAAAGGAAATGACATAAAAGAAGTTTAAAAGTTTAAAGCCTATGACAATTTCAATGTCAAAGAGAAACTTGATGAGTTAGTCTAACAGAGTCATTTTAAAATCACGTTGACATTTAGAAGGGTCTGTCAAGGAGGAAAACAATGGTAATATGGATTTCAAGCTTAAGGAAGAAAAAGATATTGACAAAATGATTTCAATGGAAAACCAGTTAAAGTTTTTGAATGAAATTGTTTACAAAACAGAGTAAATCAATCCAAACCATTCATATGTTAGCACACAAATGCCCTACATTTGGAAGACCTACCTTTGCCAAATCCAATATACTCAATATGGCTCAAATGAGATGATTGTTGCATGCGGATCCTAAATGACAATCATGATCCTGCAAAACAGACTTCGTACCCGGTTGGACGAGACTCTGATTTGATAACGTAGAGTTCGATCAAAATTGAATAAAGGACTTAGTGAAACCTTTTGATACACAAAGGTTTAAAATAGTCTTATGAAATTTTTAAACCCCTGACTCAGCATTATGAAATTCAGTTCGCACAGGCAAATGAAATACAAAAAGAAAATGTGGAGAAAATCATTTGTGAAAACAAAAACAAATATTTTCAAAAACATAGATTTCTTACTAGTGTCTAAATCAATAAGCAAAAGTAGACAAGCATATAATGTCATGACGAATAACATTATCAATCTGAAAGAAATTGTCGATCAAGCATGGGTAAAACATTCAAACGACCTTCTTTATCTTCGTAACCCAACTGCGCAAGATATGGAAATCCTTGTTAAGACATGTTTGATGCCCCTTGCCCTTAAGACTCAGAATGATAGTTTCGCATTTGTACCAAGCACTCTTAAGCAAGAAATGCATGCAGATTTAAAGTACGTTGAATCTCTTGAAGATGAACTTGATGAACTTGAATCTGATAAGGCAGAATTTTCCAACATGTATGATATGCTTTTGCAAGAATGTGTGTCTAAAGATGTTATGTGTTCTTATTTGCAATCTTCATCTGATGCTTGAGAGATTCGTGATCACTGAATTACCAATGCTTATATCTTCATAAAGTCAGGGAATGTGACTGTCTTGCAACAAAAGCTTTCGGAACAAATGATTTTGTAAAGTAAAGAGTTTTTCCATGTGCTTTTACAAAGTTTTTGCTTAATTATAAAAAACTCAATTTTTATTGAAATCGCTTACAAGACTGTCAAGAACAAACTAAAAAAATGGTAAACGTTTGCAAAGAAAAAGTGACGTAATATGTATTTCGAAAGGAACGTGATTAATATTTTGGCAAATTCAAGATTTGAAAGCTCAACTGCAAGTCAAAGAACATTGCAATAAGTGAGTTAAAGAAACTTATTAAATATGCAAAGGAAAATCTTCTTTGGACACTAAGTTTGATAAACATCGGTTGTTGACAACCAGAAATGCTCAAAGGATTCCTAAAACCATCAATTTTAGGAAAAACGGCTCTTTTTCAGTATCTCTGGTGAGAAAATATTTTGCAAAGAAAAAGTCGGTTTTAAAAAGACGAATGAGTCAAAGGGTTTATCAAAAACCAGTCACTACCAAGAATTTGCCTCAAACACACGCAAACTGTAAGAAACACAAATGTGTTTATAACCGGGCATCGTATCGAATTGCATGTTCAGGACACACAAACTTGAGCACCAGGTTTGATTCAGACTTCTAGGAACACTAATCCTCGCATTATCTACAATCTACTAGGAGTAGCTCACAAAACTAATGTTAGCAGACCACAGCTAGGTGCTATCTCAAAATGAAGATTAAGGTCGCTGCACAAACACTAGTCATGTGAATGTTTTAAGAAGACTGTGAGTAGAAGAACACTAGGATTTCTAGTATTTCTAATAAAACAAAGTCTGTAACTGTGTGTAATGACAGTTTAAATCAGAATTTAAATGTTAATGCTGTTTGGGCTGCTACCTTTGTGGAAATGTGTGTTTATTGCAGAACTTCATGATGCTTGTTTTCTACATTTTGAAAGGACGTGAATGATAGATACCTAAGAGCCTAATGGAGTGCCTAATTAGTACTAGAAAACCCAAAAGTCAAGCGAACAAATCTGTTGCAACACCACATAAGAAAACAATTGCATCAGAATCCACTATCACAAATTCAAAGAGTTACTACAAGATGTTGTATAAGAAGACTAATAAGGCATGGAAATGGTGGATAACACAACAATTCCCATCAGCATATACATGGGTTCCTAAGACAAAAAAGGAAATGGGTACCTAAAGTTAGGAACAAAAGTGTGGACTAAGAAAGATAGTTATTTCCCATTAGATAATGTATCTAGGATTAACTAATGTTCTTATATAATCACAAACACTTTAGATTAATTTGTCATGTATTTTCACATCGTACTCTAAATTATCGTGCTGATTGTTAACCAACTCAATCATTTTCATTGTTGACTCTGGATGCTCATAGCACATGACGGGCATCTGATCTCTGATCGTGCATTTTTGTTGAAAAATACTTGGTATCGTTCATTTTTGGCATGGATCAATTTGCTCCAATCTTGGTTATGGAGATTTGTTCATGGAAATATGCACGATCAATATGGTTTACTACGTCGAAAGGTCTCAATCACAATCATTTTTCGGCTTGGTTCAATTATGTGATTGCGATTGTGAGGTTGCATTTCGGAATTCTACGGGTTTTGTTAGAGATCTTCAGGAAAACGATGCTTACTATTCGATATATCGTGGATCTTAATCTCTTTACTATTTTCTCTGGCATGAAACATAGTCATCAACTCAATCTGTCTCATGGCTAAAGAATTCACCCACTCAAGCATGGGTTATGGCATCGAAGACTTTTCATACTCAACTTCGATACATATAACTTTGTTTCAAAGAAAGATATTGTGATTGGTTTTACCAAACTGAAGTATGTCAAGGAACAACTTTTATGTTCCTCTCTTGTGAAGTGAGTAAGGCAAAAACAAAAGTTCATTCAAGTTCAAATGACTGTTAAAGTTTCATTAAGGGACGGTTTAAAATTTGCTTTCCATATGGGGAACTTATGTGGGGTCCAAATGCAGGTTGCACGCATAAATGGGAAGGAAAATACATTCTGGTAATTGTCGACAGGACTACTCACTGGATTCCAACTTTGGGGGGGTGTGAATTCTTCTTTTTTCTTCGGGGTTTTTCTTAGGTTGAAACACAGAAAGTTTTTATAAAAGACTTTCTTCCAACCACGGGGGTTGTGGGGGGTGGTAATGGATCCAAAGAAATTTCGTGCTCCCAGTATAAAAATGTTTTTTCTTTGTTATTCGCACTGACAGGAGGCATCTGCAGTTCCTTAAACAAGACACTTTAATAGGGGGCATTTCTTTATAAAAACATGGGGGGGAGTGGGGGGAATAGGGGAAAGGGGGGGGGGGGGGGGGGAAATAATTTTTTTCTGGGAAGGCATTTTTAAAACTGTTCTTAAACTTCCTTCGGGGGTGGGGGAATAAAATTTAAAAAAAAAACAAACTAAAAAAATATAAAAAAAAACCCATTCCTTTTAATAAAATAAATTGGGTGGATACGGGGGGGGGGGGGCCGTGGTGGGTTGGGGGGGGGGGGGGGAGGGGGGGGAAATTAAAAAAAACAGACAAAACTTGGGGGGGCCCTCTTCTTTTCATTTTTTTGGGTGGAAAAAGGAGTCGGGGGGGGTGTGGGGGGCTGGAATCGGAACGGATGTATTAGGCTTCTAAACTTCGCCTTTATTCTTTTTGGGTTGAAGCAATTGCAACGCATGCTATACTCAAAAACGCATCAATCATCATTTGTTTTATTTTTTTTATTTTTTTCCCCCAAAAAAAAAACTTTTCTTTTTTTTGTGTAGAAAATAAAAAAAAAAAAAAATTTTTGGTGGGGGGTGGGGGGGGCTTTTATTTATTACATCCATTTAAATGGGTACAAGGGGGGGGGGGGGGGAAAAAAAAAAAAAAAAAAAAAAACCCCCCCCCTTTAAGTTTTTTTTTTTAATAAAAAAATAAAAACCCCCCCACACCAACACTTTTTTTATCATTATCAATATCCCTTTGGGTTTTTTTTTTGTATTGGCCAACTAAAAATAACCTTTTTTTTTGTTACCTTTTTAAATTAAAAAAACACCCAAGGGAAAACACAGGTGGGATGGTGAGAAAAACTTGGCATAAGATGAAAGAAAAAGGGGATACGTGCATTCTGGTGGGATACTCCACTAGGTCAAAGGGATATCGTATCTACAACAAGAGAACAAGGTTGATAGTTGAATCCATCCATCTCAGATTTGATGAGATCAAAGAGATGTCAGAGACGTCTGTTGCTAATGACACTTCAGGCCTCGTTCCCTAATGACAAAAGGCGTCAGATTAAGACAACCTTGACCCTGCACCAGAACTACAAAATGTTTCTCCTTCAGCAGATTACAAGTTCCATGCACAACAGGAGTTGATCTTCTTTGTGGTCCATTTATACGATGAATTTTTCAATGTTGGTACTTCTCGTGTTACCAAGTCTTCTTCTCCTACCGACAATTCTATTCAAAAAGACACACCACCTTCAATGAATATTTAACCTCCATCAGAACCATCAACTCCTACAAATGTTTATGCTGAGAAAAACAACGATCATCAAGCAGAATTTACCAATCCTTTCTGTACACCGGTACAAGAAATTGCTGAGTCTTCCTCACGCAATATTGGTAATTCAAATATGCATACCTTCAATCAACCTCAAGATTCCGAATACCAAATGGACAAAAAGATCACCCGTTAAACTCACGTTCGTGGAAAAACCATCCAAGACAGTGCAAAAAGACGACAACTTGCAACAAGATCCCTGAAATGTGTATGTTCGCACTCACCTGTGGTATTGATGAACAGACAAAACATTAAGGTTAGCAATGGCTAATTCTGCCATAGGTGGAAGCAATGCAGAAGAACTTCATCAGTTTGACAGACTAAAAGTTGGGAAACTCGTTTGGCAAACCTTTTGGGCAAGAACACGTAATCAAGCTAAATGGTTATGGAAAAACAAAACAGGATTAAGTACCAAATGTAATTAGTAACAAAAGCATGCCTTGTAGCAAAGGGTTATGCTCAAGAATGAGGGTATTGATTTGAAGAATCATTTGCTCCAATGATCGCTGGAGGAATTAGGATTTTTGTCGCATTTTGCCTGCACAGCACAGTCTGTTTTTAATTTAATCAGATGGACATGAAAATGACATTTTTAATGGTCTATTAAGGAGGATGGGTTTATGTTTGCACACCCAAGACGGATTCGTGATCCTGATAATCCAGGACAAGTTTAGCGTCTAGGAATGTCTATATGGTTTGAAACAGCTCCGAGAGCTGGTATGATAAACTCTCAAAATTCCTAATCTTCAAAGGTTTTACTAAAGGTATCATTGACCCGACCCTATTCACGATTAAAAAAAAACAAAAAAAAAAAAAAAAAAAAAAAAAAAAAAACAATTACGGGGAGGACATTTACTTGTGCAGGATTTACGATGTATGACATTATTTTTGTATCCACAAACCTAAATTTTCAAGACGTTTTGTATATTATATGCACGGTAGATTTGAGATGTCCTTGATGGGAGAAATGAAATTCTTATTAGGACTTCAGATCCACCAAATGCCCCCGCTGGTATTATATCATATAGGCCAATTATTACTATAGAGATTCTGAAAAAAACATGGTATGGAAAAGGACAAAAGAGCATTGTACACCAATGGCTACGAGACCTAAAGTGTGACACCCGTAGACCAAACTGCCTACTGTAGCAAAATTCGGGATCATACTCATGTATATTGACATCTAGTAGACCACTCATAGTAGCAAAGCCTGTATCGTTATTTGTGCAAGATATCAAAGCTAAGACCGACTGAAAAACACCCCTCAAAGAGGTTAAAGTATCTTTCGATAACATTAAGAGGTACCATTCACATGGGACTTCGGTATTGAAGGTTCTGGCTGTTGACACTAACAACTTTTCAGATGCGATCATGCGGTTGCGTTGATACTCGCAAAAGCACTTCTGGAGGAACACAGTTCCTAGGTGATAAGCTAGTTAGCTGGATGTCAAAGAAACAAGATTGTACTGCAATGTCATCCGCAGAGGCTGAATATGTGGCGTTATCTGTAAGTTGTGCTCAAGTAATGTGGATGCGGACACAACTTCAAGTATGGTTTAAACTACAACAAAAAGAACAGTGTTTTGGGACTCGTCAGTCATGCCATAGATAATTATCATGCAACCACGTGGAGCACTCTCGTACAAACACATCATACTCGATATCAATTCATCAAAGTAAACAGGTTGGAAACCCGGTATAATTGAATTGTACTTTTTGTCAAAAACTGAATACCAATTGGTCGGGTCATTGTTACTAAAGACTCTCTCCCGAAGATTGGTTTTCAGTGTCTCGTGTTGACGAAATGGTATGAGATGTTTGACTCTAGCAGAACCTGGTGGGGTTCTGACAAATGATTTGCTTGATGCCTCAATCAAACATCAACACGTTACATATTTTTGAAAAAAAAAATTTCAAAATAAGAAAAATACAAAAATTAAAATTTTCAAAAAAGAAAATACAATTCAAAAAAAATCAGAAAAATGTTTCAAACAATTATTCTTCTCGACATGTCTCTTGAATCGGATAACATTTTACAGTTCTAGAAATGTTGATTAAATATCGACACGGGCGTGTAAATGAAGTTCGAACAGGAGTTTCAAATGCTTTCAAAACATGTCATTTCTAATTTTTCTTGATGGCTTATGTGCAAATATCAGTACGTAACCCAGACTCCAAATAAAGGAAAGTTTATCCATAAAGATAACTTATCCTAACAACGAGAAATTCAACTTTTCTCGGTCTTGAGCTGTTCTTAACAGACATTCAAAGTTTTAAGCTCAAGAAAAAGGATAGTGTACGCATAAGTGCGCTTACCCTTAAAGTTGGAAGAGAAGTCTTCTAACATGATGTTTTTCAAAATGTTGAACACAATTTTTTCAAGAATTTCTCACTGACGATTAATAATCTTTCAAAATTGTGTGTTCAAAACAACATTTAATGAGTTTGGATACATCATCTCACGACCATTCTTATGTATTCAAACCATTCCCAAAAGTTTTAATAACATAGATATAATGACAATTCAATAAAAATGATATTATAAGTATCTAAGTGTTCAACCTCAATTTTATATTCATTTTACAACTTGGTATCATTGTTTTTGGTGTCAAAAAAATGTAAAATTGAGGGGAGCAAGTTTTCTTTTCCATGTAATTCATACTAAGTAAAAGATTTCCCCATGGTTTTTCAAGACAAATTTTAATCACAAAGTATTTCAAAAACTAAGTGAATTAGTATTTAAAATAAGGGGAGAAATGTATTTAAAATGTGATCTTGAAAATAATAAGTGATCTTATCGACTCAAAGCTGATACTCTTCGAAAAAGGTTTTGTAGTTACGATCTCATCACCCTACAACATCTTATTTCACCACGTTTCTGTAGTTCATAAGGTGGCCAAGGTTTGGTATTTGTCCTATGATCCAACCAGGTACCGGAGGGATTCTACCCAAGAAATCCATAGTTAGATAAAGCAGTCCTTAGGTATGATGGAGTGAATGTGTATATGGGCAAGAATGCCGACTTAAGATTGAGCTTACATTGGAACAATCACAATAAGAGTGTTAGTTAATTGTCGTTTGGTTAAGGCTCTTGAAGGTGTTGTCAGAATGAAAAGGATATGAATGGATAAGGGTGAAAAGAAAGAATCCTCCACACAACTTAGGCAGAAACGGGGGTCAATACATATGCTGTCAGAATCACAATGTTGATTGCTGACATTGAAGACGACATCATGGACCCTAGTGCTGCAGATGCACAACCCTTCCTAGCCATTTGGGTTATATCTCTAGAAGAAAACTTGTCTCAGTTGTCATGGAGATACACACGAATTATGATCTTTCGCACTCGAGTTAGTTATTTTTGAAATAGGTGGCAGTTGCTCCAGCCTCCGATTACTAAAAACGAGCAAAACGCTAATAATCGAGTCTAGGCCAAAAAGATCAACAAATTATAAATTCATTAGACACATTCCATGAACATACACTTGTTGTACATGCAATAAGTTCACAAGATGTTAACCAAGAGTCCTACGCATTTTCCTTGTGATTTTCATGACAGAACATTTCAGATGTGATACTCTTTAGTTTTTACATGAGATTGGAAATCCTTCCAGTGTACATCATCAACAGCACTGTGGTAGTTGACTTGTGAGATTCTATATGAATCAAGCTTATGTCAACTGGATATCGATAAAGGTCCAGTAAATGAATTGATGACATAATCAGAAAGATAGTAACTATCTGATTCACTCTTACCGTGTTGTTTGCTTTGAGACATTCCGGCAATGAGAACTAGCAAGCATGGCAAATCTAATACATATGTGTTAGAAGATCCTACGCTTTGAGCTGGAAACCCTGTCAAGGGATTCTTAAAACTACATGATCACAAGTACAATATATTTATTTTTAAACTTGTTCCTACGGACGGAGGTTAATCTAACCGAATCCGGACGAATGACAATCGCCAATATTCGTCACCCGCCTTTTATTGAACTGTTTTCTTTCAGGATACATAAAGATGGAGATGGGATGCTCATTCCAGCTGAAGTCGGATTCATTTACCAACATGCTGCATGCTTAAACTACAAGACATTCTATAAAGCATAAGATTCAAGAATCATGAAAGCTCAAAAATTAAAGACAAAGACTTGCGCACAAACTCTGATATACAAGATCTTCCTTCAAAGATATCAAGTCTATCAAGGGAGATTGTTAGCAAGCTTTCAAGATGATGCAAAGTATGAGCATGTTGGTGTAGACATAAGATCGCAAGGTGGCAAAGACGATCAAGACGGAAGGATAAAGATTTAAAGATCTCGGACAGAAAAGACGAAGTCTAAAGACAATGACAAAGGCTCAAGATCAAAGATCACAAAGCATGAAGGAACAAGCCTACAACGTAGACAGAGACAAAGATCACAAGAGCTTAACGACAAAAGCAATCTCATTGATCTCACGAAGGAGTGTCACAATAAACTCACTTCGGGGGAGATTGTTAGCCTCAAAATATTAAGTCGAACAATGGAAGTTCGTTCATAATTATATTAGGTCTCGGTCACTAAATTAATATACGTTGTAATAGGCTAGACGGGTAAACAGGCTCTTATTTGTAATCTAATCGGTCACGTGTATCGGGCGAAAGCCCAAGTAAACCCGAGCCCGGCCTGTAGAATTACTAAAGGCATGCAAGCCTTTTAGTCTTAACTATAAATACCCCTCTCCAAGGATGGAGAGGGTGTTGGTTCATTTGTAACTTTTCATTTGCAAGTAATCCTTCCATTTTCTCTCATTCTCTCTCTCTAAAATTCTTCTCATCTCCTAATCTTAATTGCTTGTTCTTAATATGAAGTGAAGTGATTTATTGGTTACCGATAGACTAAATGGGTCATCAGGAATAAAAAAGATAAAAGAGGAATTGTGATTAAAAATAAAGCAAGATTGGTTGCTCAAGGTTACACACAAGAAGAAGGGATTGACTATGATGAAGTCTTTGCCCCTGTTGCAAGAATTGAAGCAATTAGGCTATTTTTAGCCTATGCCTCATTTAAAGACTTTGTGGTGTACCAGATGGATGTCAAGAGTGCTTTTCTTTATGGTAAGATTGAAGAGGAAGTCTATGTTTAACAACCACCAAGATTTGAAGATCCAGACTTCCCTGATAGAGTATACAAAGTAGAAAAGGCACTTTATGGACTGCATTAAGCTCCCAGAGCTTGGTATGAAACCTTGTTTACTGATTTGTTGGACAATGGGTTTCAGAGAGGAAAGATAGACAAGACTCTGTTTATCAGAAAGGACAAAGGTGATATTCTGTTAGTTCAAGTGTATGTAGATGATATATTTTTTGGCTCTACAAAGAAGTCATTATGCATTGAGTTTAAGAAGGCGACGCATAAGAAGTTTCAGATAAGTTCTATGGGTGAACTCATATTCTTCTTAGGACTGCAAGTAAAGCAGAAGAATGATGGGATTTTTATCAGTCAAGACAAGTATGTGTCTGAGTTTTTGAAGAAATTTGGTTTTACTGATGTCAAGATAGCAAGCACACCTATGGAAACTCAAAAGCTTTTGCTCAAGGATGAAGATGGTGAAGAAGTAGATGTTTATTTATATAGATCAATAATTGGTTCATTGATGTATCTTACTTCTTCAAAACCTGATATTATGTTTGTAGTGTGTGCCTGTGCAAGATACCAAGTCAACCTAAAGATTTCACATCTTCATGCTGTAAAAAGGATCTTTAGGTACTTAAAAGGTCAACTAAAATTGGGTCTTTGGTATCTAAAAGACTCACCTTTTGATTTGGTAGCATACACTGATAGTGATTATGCTGGAGCAAGCTTGGATAGGAAGTCTACAACAGGAGGTTGCCAATTTCTTAGAAGTAGATTGATTTCATGACAGTGCAAGAAACAGACTGTGGTTGCAAATTCCATAACCGAAGATGAATATGTAGCTACTTCAAGTTGTTGTGGACAAGTGCTTTGGATTCAGAATCAATTACTTGATTATGGGTATAATTTCTTGCATACCAAAATCTTTATTGATAATAACAGTACTATTTGCATAATTAAAAATCCTGTTTTTCATTAAAAACAAAGCATATAGAGATCAGACATCATTTTATTAGAGATTGTAGTGAAAAGAAATTGATTCAAATGGTCAAAATCCATACTGACAAAACTAGCCAATCATGAGCTTTGATGATGTAATTCTTTGCTGATGTGGAGCTTTGTACTCGAATCTAATGTTTGCCAAGTAGTATAAGCCGTAAGGGATGTAGGTTTTTACCATTTAAATTATAGCAGGTGAATTTGGGGGAGACGATGAATAGTAATTCACCCATTCGCTCCCTTTTTCTTCATTTATAGACTTTATTGGACCGTTAAAAGGGTTTTTATCTTGAACTTGGCCGTTGGTTTATAAGAAACGGAATGTCCACAGGTATTTATTAGGGCTCAGTGGATAAAGGTACCGGGCTTGGGTATCATAAAACTCACTTACTGCCCGTTAGTCCCTAAGTACCACGACAAACGGTGTTATGATTTTGGGATTTGGTGAAAATGTTTTAACATTAAGGGCTTTTTGGTAATTTCAAAAGTTTTTGTCTTCATGTGAGTTGACCAAGGTTGACTTTGGTTGACTTTTGTTGACCTTTGCTTGATAAATTCCCGCTCTTGTGTACTCTTTCCGTCTCGTGTTCATTTTTGCCCGGTATTTTTTGTTTATTTTTGATTTTGGCACTTTTCTTTGATATTTTTGCAATATCCGTACCTACACATCACAAAAGACAAAATACACAATACACAAGCATAATTTGTTCATTTTTCATCTTTTTAGGGTTATTTTTGATATAAAACAGATATGTGATTTCTCACATATCAACCAACGTCTGTCTCATCTGAACTTTGGTACAATCAACTATTTAGCTAGACATGGTCTTGTTCGAGGTCTCCCTAAGCTTAAATTTGAAAAAGGACCATCTGTGTTCTGCTTGTGCTATGGGTAAAAGAAGAAGAAACCCCACAAACCAAATTTGAAGACACCAATCAAAATAACGCTATCTGTGCCATGGATCTTTGTGGACTAATGCGCGTCATAAGTGTTAATGGAAAGAAGTACATCCTCGTCATTCTTGATGATTACTCTCGTTTACATGGGTGAAGTGCTTAAGGTCAAAAGATGAAGCTCTAGATTTCATAATCAAGTTCCTCAAGATGATACAAGTGCAGCTTAAGACACCTGTCCGACGAATCATAACAGATAATGGAACTGAATTTGTTAATCAAACTTTGCGTGAATATTATGAGAAGGTTGGCATCTCTCATGAAACATCTGTTGCTCGCTCTCCACAGCAAAATGGTGTCGTTGAAAGACGTAATCGTACGCTAATTGAAGTAGCCCGCACAATGTTAATTTATGCAAAAGCTCCATTATTCTTATGGGCAGAAACAGTGGCTACCACATGTTATACCCAAAATCGTGCCATCATACGTCTTCGTCATGGCAAAACACCATATGAGCTTTTACATGTCCTAACTTCCTCGACTTATCATTCTTCCATGTATTTGGTGCACTTTGTTATCCGACAAACGATAGCGAGAACTTGGGCAAGTTACAACCGAAAGCTGATATTGGTATTTTCATTGGCTACGCACCCACAAAGAAAGAATTTCGAATTTACAACTGCCGTACCAGACGAATCATTGAAACAATTCATGTAGATTTTGATGAGCTGACAATAATGGCTTCTGAACACAGCAGTTCAGGACCCGCACTTCATGAAATAACTCCTGCAACAATCAGTTCAGGACTTGTGCCAAACCCTACTCCTTTAACACCGTTTGTACCACCTTCAAGAACTGATTAGGATCTTTTGTTTCAACCGTTGTTTGATGAATTACTCATTCCTCCACCTAGTGTTGCTCACCCAGCCCCTGAAGTCATTGCTCCAATTGCTGAAGTAGTAGCTCCAGAACCCGCTGCATCAACCGGTTCACCTTCCTCAACAACTGTTGACCAAGATGCACCATCACCTAGTAACTCACAAACAACACCTGAAACTCAATCTCATGTCATTCCTAACGATGTTTGAAAGAAGACAAATCATGACTTAGATGTTGCACTCTGAATAACGAATCCGTTCTTTGTTCCAATTCAGAAAACGATTTTATGAAGCATCTTCTCATCGGATGTTATTCCTACTGTTGTGCATACTGCTGCTCCTAACTCAGAACACGTACTAATTGACCATGATCATCCTTGAGACAACATAATCGGTTGAACTCGGAAAGACCTGTTACACAAGACTCCAACTTCATAGAACAAGCTTATTTTGTTAACTACGAATGGCCTTCTCACATCAGTTGAACCAAAGAACTATAAAGACACATTAACTCAAGCATGTTAGATTGAAGCAATGCAAGAGGAACTTAATGAATTTGAACGTCTTGAAGTCTGGGAACTCGTTTCTCGTCCAGATAAAGTGATGGTTATTACTTTAAAATGGATCTATAAGGTGAAGCTTGATGAATTAGGAGGAATTCTAAAGAACAAGGCTCGTTTGGTTGCTCGTGGTTACCGTCAAGAAAAGGGAACTGATTTTGGAGCTTAAAGTCTACAGCAGGAAACCCAAAAATGTTAAAAATGTAGGTTCGAGTAAAAAGGCTAAGATTGTAGAATCTAAAAATTCTAACTACTCGGAACCCAATCATACTTGGGGATCTAATGCTACAGATATTCCATCATCTTCTTCTCTTGTCATGATAGGTTATCCAGATTGTTCTTTGGTATCTGGACTCTGGATGTTCGAAACACATGACTATGTGTTTGTCCTAGGTTCATGTGTGTTAATGTTTTGCCTTGTGTCTAGTGCATAACACCTTGTGTAAATCAGTCTTGCATTGTCTTTCTGTGATATATATTTCCTCGTATATGAACTGTATGTGACAAATCTTAGCAGAATCATGTCTTCCATTACCGCTCAACAAACCAAACTTGATCTGGAACTTGTTCCAAAGTAGAAAGGACTTGACATTGGAAAATGCAACAGAAGACTCAATCCTGGAAAGATCCAAAGAGAGCCAACATTTTAAGTTGTTCTGGATGCTCTGGCTCTCACCCTATGCTACTCTGCATTTCTCATCACTACAGATGTTCCAGAAGTCTACATGCATCAATTCTGGGATTCTATTTACAAGCATGACACTTTTTACAGATTCAAGATAGAAAAAAGGAAGAGATTCAATGTAACACCCCCAAATAGGGTCGCAGCGGAATAATGTGTCCGGGAGCGTTACTTCATAGATCAATAGCACAAGATATGAGAACGACCTCTAAAAGAGTCGTTTAAAATACGATACATTGGATTTATTGAAATTGTTTGATACAAAGCACAATGGCTTAAATTGTTCAATATTTGATAACAAATATTTTAGATCATAACAAATATCCCAAGATGTAATGACTCCAAATCTTTTATGCATGTCTCCCCAAAAGAGTATCCCTAATGTATCCTTAACACCTCATGCCTCATAGACCTGAGAAAACATGCTTTAAAATGTCAACATAAAGTTGGTGAATTCATAGATTAATGTAAATATAATGTAGGACCGCAAGACTTCCCCGTGATTATGCAACCTGTACACCCATCACAAAATGTATTTACGTTTCCCTAAGTTCATGACACTGAAGCTCGACATGTATGAATGCAATATAAATATTGCCACATTGCCCGTCATAATGTTCAACTTGAAACATACCAAATCCGACATGGTATACATCCGTTGGTTCACTCCGTAACACCAGTGAGAGCTACTCACCCGGATAGGGATGTCAATCCCAAATAGATCTATTTATAACATTCGCGCTCACAACAAGTAATTGACAGTTCATGATAATGGGCTCAGATGGGTTATCGCTACTTAGGCAAACACGTAATCATGATAAAATGTACACTTGCGTCCAATTATAAAAACAATGCAAAGTATCTCACCCCAAAAAGTTGTAATCATTGACTTAGTTAAAACATGGGCTATAACCACCATTAGTGAATTATTGTTTATAATATGAATCAATGAGTGAGTCGACCAAGGCGAATCCGAACGCAACCAAATGAAATGTAGCCGTAAGAGTACAATGTACTTAATAGTACTATCATCACAATTATTAGTTACACCAGCCACCTAATAGTTTAGTTTTAGTTTTGGATGTCAAAACAATGTTTAAACGTACTTTATTAGAATAAAGGTGTTTGTTGTTTGTATTTGTATCTGTTAAGATAAATCTGGTTTTTTTACTCATAATTGAAGTGTATGTTAATAATACCCATGATTTGAATAATTATTATTGAATCTATAAAGATATTATTATAATTGGTTACTGTTTTTAATGAAATAGTGCACAAAAGTAAAAATAGTGCATACGGTTTTATAAACCTTATATCTTTATCGTTTAAACTCCGTTTTTCACGTTATTTATATCATGCTCCGAATTAAGAAAATAATAGCCAAAATAGTAAAACTTTTTTATAATAGTTATGCCCATGAAAAATAGTTTAATTGTTTTTATAAAATGATATAAAACAACTTTTAATAAAAAATTAATCGTCGAAATCCTTCAAAAGTCATAACTTACTACTACATCATTTATATCCGTTTCGCTCGTTACTTATATGTATTTGATTCGTATTTGAAAAGTCTAATCAAATTTATATTTATGAATATGGTTTGGTACTGTTATGACTTCAGTAACAGAAGTGAAAGTTTTATAAAAATACATTTTATAAAGTTTAATTATTGAAATCGTATTGTATCTCATTCGTTTTAATTTGGTTTTTAGTGATTCCTATGTCCACGTCTTCGTAATTAAAAGTTCTCTATTTATGAAAATTATTTCCCAACAGTATACTAGACGTTGAACGAAAAGTAACCTATTTTTATAAATTTACTTTTATAAAAATACTTTTTAACTTAAACTTGTAAATAACGTATCACCTTCATTTTAATTCCGTTCTTTTCGAAGTTTCTTACATGTTAGGATTCGTCATGAAAGTACTATCTATTTAAAACATCTCCCTTAATAATAATCAGATTTGAAACAGTGAATATATTTTTATAAAAAACCTAATAAAAATGAATTTAGATATTTAATATATTGTAAACTTAAAAATGTCATATCTCCTTCGTTATTGCTCGGTTTTTCAAGTTTCTTATATGCTTACGATCCTTGTGATAAGTACTAATTAAATAAAATATAAAATATATATGTTTATATACAAATTCAAACAATAGGTAATTAAGTTTGTACCTAATTATCATTATATACTTTGACTTTATAATACTTTCATTTTATCAAACTATTACAAGTCCTCTAACTTATGAAATGACATAACTTGATTAATATTAGTCCTTTATAATGTGTCCATACTACTTGTCCAAGAGTAAGCGTCCTCAAAATCATTTGTTCATAACTTTTGTAATTAAAACTTTCAACACAAAATAATTCATAAACTAACCACATAAATTATTTAACACTTATATAAATTGTATATCTTCATTTTAAGTTTTATTTCACTAATGTACATATAAGATTAGAATTATAATGTCCTTGTAATATCTCATAATTTCATGAAAATAAGCTAGGTGGTGATTAACATATATAAGCAAGCATGTACATAATTTAATGAATTAATGGAATGTTTAAACTTTAAATAAACCTTATAGATGAGTAGTAGGATGATGAACACAAGCTTATACTTAAGCTTAAACCTAATGAATCAACCACAAGATCAAGCCCTAATTAGAAAAATCCTAATTATGTTTCTTGTATGCTTCTTGTTAAACCACAAACCCAAGCTTCCAATGTACTTAAATGATCTTAGATATACTTAGAATGAATACTTGTATGCTTGAATATGAAAATTATATGAAACCCTAAATAAATAAGGGTGAGCCATGGGTTATAGATGGAAATGGAGAGAGTTTTGTGGCTTGGTGAATTGCTTGGAGTATGTAAATGAATGCTAGTATGTATGACCTTCCTTATATAGCAAGTGGGAAACCTTAAACCATCTAAAACCAAACCATGGGATGTAGTGGTTTCAAGTACAAGTGTAAGAAGGCTTCTCCTCCTCCCTAGGCATGTACATGGCTGAAATTGGTGTTTAGGGTACATGTGATGTGTCAATTTATGGAAACTTGTGATGAAAGTACTAGTTGTGGGTTTAAGAAAGTATCAAGTGAGTTTTGATTTAATTATCAAGTGTATGTGTATGTACGGTGGCCAATGTGGCTAAAAGTTATATAAGTGAGTTAATTTTTATGTATTGGGTATAATTGTGGGTATTGGTTTGAGTATAGATAGGTATATGGTGCTTACGGTATGCCAAAGTAATTTATTTTTTGAAACGGAAAGCGTTTACGTAACCACTAAAAATAAATTATGAAAAGTTATAAATTATACTCTTAATAATCATATAACACTTTTTTGATGTAAACTTTTATTTGTTTGGTGTCCGTTTACGTTGAATGATGATTTTTAGTTTACGTGATTTAACTATACGATAATAATTAAAAACGAACGCGTAAAACTCTAAAAATAAATAATGGAATAAATGAAGTCATAAATGACCTGAAAATATGAAATGTTACAATACAGTCTCACACCCTTAGAAGAGCCTTGTCCTCCAAGCTCAAGTGCACACGTTCACGAATGTACGGTTATGCAGAGATGCGGATACTTCTTTTGAAATTGGTCTTCACGTTCCCATGTGAACTTAGGACCTCTCCTCGTGTTCCATAGAACCTTGACGATTAGGATACGACTTTGCTTCAACCGTTTGACTTCTTGATCCATGATCTCTACAGGTTCCTCCACAAAATGAAGCTTGTCATCCATATGAAGTCCTTCCAACGGAATGGCTAATGGTTCGTCAGAAAAACATTTCTTTAAGTTGGATACATGAAATGTATTGTGAACCCTGCTCAACTCTTGAGGGATCTCAAGCTTGTAAGCAACAGATCCAACCTTTTCCAGCACCTTGAAAGGTCCAACATATCTAGGGTTTAACTTCCCCTGTTTGCCAAAATGTACGACCCCTTTTCAAAGTGAAACTTTAAGCATAACTCTATCCCCAACTTAAAACTCCATCGGCTTACACTTTAAATCGGCATAACTCTTTTGTCGATCACGAGCGGCTTGAATTCTTTGTTTGATCTGGATGACCTTCTCGGTTGTCTCTTGAACTATTTCTGGACCGGTGAGTTGAACCTTCACCAAACCTCAGGCCCAACAAACAGGTAAACGACACTTTTGACCGTAAAGTGCTTCAAATGGTGCAGCCTTGATGCTAGCATGATAACTATTATTGTAAGAAAATCCAACTAGTGGCAAATGTTTAACTCAACCATTTCCAAAGTCGATCGTACAAGCACGTACAGATCCTCGAATTTGGATAGTTCTCGTGTCTCTTCTTTTTTCCATCAGTTGTGTGGGGGTACGTAGTACATCATATCCAAGCTATACCCCAAAGCCTTAATGAAGAGATCTCCAGAAATTTGTTGCTACTCAAAGGTCACGATCACAAATAAAGATTGAACAAGGTATTTCCATCCTCGTGGCTACCTCCTTTAGGTACATTCTCACCAATCTCTCCATAGAATTAGTTTCTCTCATTGGCGTAAAGGTTGCAGACTTAGTAAGTCGATCAACAACCACACAACGGTGTCATGACCTGGCGATGACTTAGAAGCTTTTGGGACAAAATCCATGGTGACATGGTCCCCAATCCATTGAGGTATCTTGGGTTTGTAACAACAATCCCGATGGTCTTTGGTGTTCAGTATTGACCCTAGCACACGTCTAACATTTGCTAACATAGGTGGCGATTTCGGCCTTCATATTGGGCCACCAATATAGCTTTTTCATGTCTTAATACATTTTTTCCGAACCCGGATGGATAGAGTATTTTGATTTGTGGGACTCGTGTATGATCACAGTCCTTAAATTACCATAACATGGAAACCAACTCCTGCCATTTAAGCATAACTTTCGTCAGCACGGGTCCAACTTTCCCTTCGGTATATCCTCCTGACAACCTCATTACTCTTTCCTTCATGATAGGTCTCAGTGGTTTTCTTCTGTGCTTTCTATTTGAGACTTCCAAAATTTGTTTGGGGCAATCCAAACCCAATAGTCATAGAAACTTAAGGTGTTCAACCCATAATAGCTTAATCTGTTCTTTACGGCTTTAAGGCTCGCACTATGTTGCTTTCCCCAAGGTGATTAACAAATTTCATAATCGTAATCACTAATAACTCTAACCAACAAACGTTGCCTCATGGTATTAGCTCCTTTTGGTCAAGATGTGTCGAAAACTCTAACTCTTATGACCGTGAAGTAAAACCGTACGCTTGGTTCCGTACAAGTAGTGTCTCCAAATCTTTAGAGTAAACACCACAGCACCAAGTTCCAAATCATGAGTAGTATAATTTTTCTCATGAATCTTCAACTGTCATGATGCGTAAGCAATCACCTTCTCGTTTTGCATCAACACTGCACCCAATCCTTTATGTGACGCATCGCAATAAACAATGAAGTTCTTAGCTCCTTGAGGGAGAGCTAAGATAGGTGCACTACATAACTTATTCTTCAAGTCTGAAATAGCTGCTTCTTGCCTTGTCACCTAACTCAACCCATTCAAAGGCGATTTTCTTTTGCACGAGCTTGGTCATTGGCTTAGCAATTTTCGAAAATCCCTTCGATGAATCTCCAATAATAACCGGCAAGACCTAAAAATTTCGACTCTCCCCATAGAGTCTTGGGAATGCCTAAAACTTTTATGGATTGATCTTGAGCGGGATCCACTGAATGCCCTTGATATCAATCACAGGCCGAGAAGTTATACCTTGGAATCAAAAACTCACATTTAGAAGATTTAGCATACAAATTCTATCTTTCTTAAAGCAATTCAGAATTTCCTTCAGATGTTCTTTATGTTGCTTTCTTGTCTTTAAATAAATAGTATATCCATCAATAAATACAAATACAAACTTATCCAAATACAGGTTGCACTCCCGATTCATAAATCCATAAATACTGCGGGGCTTCGACAAACCGAATGCATAACTTGGAACTCATAATACCATACCGAGTCTTGAATGTCGTGTTGAATATCTTCTGGCGCAGGTACTTTAATCTATATAAGGAGAACCTCGATCGTAAAGACTGACACTACAACTGTGTATAGCATATACCACCGGATCCTTGTAGTTGATCAAATAAATCTTCGATCATTGCGAGTGGATAACGATTCCTCACAGTCAGCTTGTTTAATTCCTGATAGTTAATGCACATTCGAAATGATCCGTCCTTCTTTTTGACAAACAAGACTGGAGCTCCCCCAGGTGAGGAACTGGGTCTTATAAAGCCCTTGTCGGAAAGTTCCGCTTCATTGATCCGAACAATCTCATCATTTGGAAGGAGCCATCGTAAGGTGCTCATGCTACAGTCACAACCTAGCATCAAATCCATTTGGAATTCTACTTGGCGATCTGTGGAAGACCCGGCAATTCTTCAGGGAATACTTCCGAAAAATCTCGAACGATTGGTACATCCTCAAGTCGCTTCTCCCCAGACATGTATTCAGTATCCTTTGTAGTAACATGTGCCAGAAAGACATGATGTCCTTTCAATAAATATTTCTGAGTTTTGGTGCATGAAATGATGTTCAAACCGAGTCTTGTTTCCCCTGATAGCTTCCCGTCACCATTGGACAACTTAGGTTTTCAACTTCCCCCAGGGAATACGAATATCTTTCGACATAAACTATAAATGGCATGAATACATTGACAACCAAATCCTAACCAATTAATGACATCAAAACTTCGCAAGTCCTACGTCATCAGGTCGATGTGAACAATGATTTAGTAAATTCTCTAATGGCGATCAAATTTTATTTGCAAATTTCCTAGTGACGACTATGAAGTGTCTCAGCTTTTCTTCGGCTTACAGATTTAGGTATATAGAATGTCAACGTTATAGTAGGATGGAGTAAAGGCCTGCTTAGATTGCTATGGTTACTAATTTCGATTTCCGAAGTAAACGCCGTTTTATAAATACGTGACACAAAACTTTTGTTTTTTGTTCAAGATGTAATAAAGAATGGATTTATTGACAAATGTTACATGGTGACTACTCTCAGCATGGCAAAGTCCTTCCTGAATTATCATAGGTGATCAGGCATGTATATTAAGGGCGAACGATGTGATGCTTATTTTATTGCGTCAAAATTGTGTTATTGAATAAAAAGTATCAAAGAGTTTTATATAAGATGACAAAAATGAATACACAAGTGAAGAAAGGTTGTTGATAGGATGACAACAAAATGGGTTGCAAGAAATCATAAAGAATGGTTTACAAGACAAATGTTAATGAATCCTGGGTGAAAAATAATTAAGTGAGAAAAATGGTTTCATAAGGTAAGAAACAAGAAAAATTCCTAAAGTGATACAGAACCCTCACTCAGCAGTTTTTTAGTCATAAGAATATATTGCGCTCCGTGTTATTACGTGGTAATATAGTCATGTCAGAAGGTAATTCATAAGGGTAGTTTCGTGAAATGAATCATCTTCTCAGGCTATCTAACATAGTTTTATAAAATGTTAGTTTATTGAACGATGGTAAAATAATTTGTCAACGATAGTAAAATGGTTTATAAAATGATAGTTTATCAATCGATAGTAAGGTAGTTTGTTATTGACATCGACTTTGTTTATGAGGCGATACTAAAATTGTTTATAAGATGGAAAAAAAAAAAAAAAAATCAAAATATTTTCGAAGGAATAACACGACCATGTCAAATGTAAAAGTAAGAGTTTATGTTGGTAACAAATTGTTTTATGAATCTTGATAACAAAATTAGATTTGAAAATTGACCAGTGGAAACAGTTTATAGGGACAACGAACTAGATTATTGGTGATAAGTGATATGTTTCATAAAATTCATAATGTTTTACGTAAGTGGTTTGATGAAATAATTAGAGAATGGAGTAGATTAGGCAGAAATTATCACAAAACATAGATTTGATAGATAATTTGAAATCGTTCAGTACAACGAAAATTTAAAAGGAAGTACATTAAGATTCTTAAAGGAGATAGAGTCTACGATAGTTCAAATTTAAGTTTTACTAGGTAATAGGTCTCTCATTAGATGTTGATGTTAGACGTCGTGGCGCTAGAGTCTCCACGAGCTTTTCCTTTCCAGTACATTCCACTACAGTTCTAAACTTCACTATTGGACAATTACTCTTGTAGTGTCCCAGACTTCCAAACTCATAACAAGTGAGAGTTCTTTGATTCCTAGCAGTAGTAGGTGTTCTACAATTTCGGGTTATATGACTAACCTTCTTGCAATTTCCACACTTTACAGTACACGGTCCATTATGGTAAAATTTGCACTAGTTTGCATATAGTTAGATAAAAAAAAAAAAAAATCCACATATGCCTTCTTATTGATTGGTCTTAGTGGTGCTCTAGTACCTTATGAATGCCTTTTTGTTTTGTTGGCTCGAGCTTCCATTGTGGTTCCTTCCCACTTCCTCTTGTTGCTAGCATTCTCATGCTACCTTGTCTTCTTCTCATTTGGTCTGGCTCATTGACTTGCTGGCCATGTTGGTTTTTGTCTCATAATACAATATCCTCGATAGTATGATACCACTCGTTGGGCTACAACCTGCTTAATTTCCTCAACACTCATCCCTTGATTGACAGTTGTCATTGTTCTTCAAAATTAAAAGAGTAATAAGATGAGATTAGTTTAGTTATCTAAGTCATGCTCCGAAAAAAAAAGAGTGTTGTGAGATGATGTATGGTAAATATGAATATGCGCTCATGGCATAAATAAATGATGGTAAGATATAATATTTGATAGCTTATGTTTAGGTAGCGTTTAGGACCTACGAGCTTATCGTACTACCTCGCCTAAAGAAATGTTCCATTATTTATATAATAACTCTTATATGAATAATTGTAGAGTATGTGTAAAAGAATGTAAACTCATCCCTGTATATATATGTAAGACCTTCATAGTAAGGTACGTACTATAATATGAACACGTATATGAATCATGTAAGCATCTAGTATGACCAACTAATGCAACAACTATTGTATGTATGTCCCGTTAAAAACCCTTTTGTATGAATGCAGTGTTTAAAAATGGTTATAGTCCAGCAAAAACATTTGATCTGGTTCTCTATAACCTGGCTCTGATACCAATCTATAACACCCCCAAATAGGGTCGCAGCGGAATAATGTGTCCGGGAGCATTACTTCATAGATCAATAGCACAAGATATGAGAACGACCTCTAAAAGAGTCATTTAAAATACGATACATTGATTTATTGAAATTGTTTAATACAAAGCACAACGGCTTAAATTGTTCAACATTTGATAAACATATATTTAGATCATTAACAAATATCCTAAGATGTAATGACTCCAAATCTTTTATGCATGACTCCCCAAAAGAGTATCCCCAATGTATCCTTAGCACCTCGTGCCTCATAGACCTGAGAAAACATGCTTTAAATGTCAACATAAAGTTGGTAAATTCATAGGTTTAGTAAAATATGTAGACCAGCAAAGATTCCTCATGAATATGCAACCTTGTACACCCATCACAAATTGTATTTACGTTTCCCTAAGTTCATGACACTGAAGCTCGACATGTATGAATGCAATATAAATATTGCCACAGCCCGTGATGATGTTCAACCCTAAACATCCTAAATCTGACATGGTATACATCCGTTGGTTCACTCCATGACACCAGTGAGAGCTACTCACCCGGATGGGGATGTCAATCCTAAATAGATCTATTTATAACATTCGCGCTCACAACAAGTAATTGACAGTTCATGATAATGGGCTCAGATGGGTTATCGCTACTTAGGCAAATACGTAATCATGTTAAAATGTACACTTACGTCCAATCATAAAACATTGCATACGTTTCTCACCCCAAAACTTGTAAATCATTATAAATGTAAAACGTGGGGCTATGTACTCACTTTAGTGAATAGTGTTGATAATATGAATCAAGTGAGTAAGTCGACAAGCGAAATCCGAACGCAACCTAATTAAATATAGGCCGTATGAGTACAATGTACTTAATAGTACTACATCACAAGTTATATAGTTACACCACCACCTAATGGTCTTTGTTTAGTTTTAAATGTCAAAACAATGTTTAAACCGTACTTTATTGAATAAAGGTGTTTGTATTTGTATCCGTAAGATAAAGTGTGGTTTTCGTCTCACAATTGATTGCTTGTTAATAATACATGTTTTAATATTATTATTGATTATATAATGATATTATATAATTGGTTTAATTGTTTTTATGAAATAGTGCACAAAAGTAAAAATAGTGCACACGTATAAACCTTATATCTTTATCGTTTAAACTCCGTTTTTCATGTTATTTATATCCATGGCTCCATATTTAGAAAATATATCAAAATATTATATTTATAATATTTACGCCCCTGATGAACAGTAGTTTTAATTGTTTTTATAAAATTATATAAAACTACTTTTATATAATTAATCGTCGTAACCTTCCAAAAGTCACAACTTACTCATATTTAATCCGTTTCGCTCGTTCTTTATATGTATGGATTCGTATTTGAAAAGTCTAATCAAATTTTATATTTATGATATGGTTTGGTACTTTTATGAACAGTAACACTAAGTGAAAGTTTATAAAAATACTTTTTATAACTTTAATTATTGAAATCGTATTTTAATCGTATCTCGTTCATTTTAATTCGGTTTTTAGTGATTCCTATGTCCACGTATTCGTAATTAAAAGCTATATTTATGAAAATTATTTCCCAACAGTATACTGTCGTGAACAGTAACCTATTTTTATAAATTTACTTTTATAAAAATACTTTTTAACTTAAACTTGTAAATAACGTATCACGTTCATTCTAAATCCGTTTTTCGAGTTTCTTACATGTTTGGATTCATCATGAAAAGTACTATCTTTATAAAATATCTCCCTTAATATATAAGATCTGAAACAGTGAATATTTTTATAAAATAACTTTTATAAAAATACTTTTATACATTTAATTATTATAAACTTAAAAAATGTCATATCTCCTTCGTTATTGCTCGGTTTTTCAAGTTTCTTATATGCTTACGATCCTTGTGATAAGTACTAATTAAATAAAATATAAAATATATATGTTTATACACGAATTCAAACAGTAGGTAATTAAGTTTGTACCTAATTATCTTTATATACTTGATTTATATACTTTTCATTTTATTAAACTATTACAAGTCCTCTAACTTATGAAATGACATAACTTGATATATCTTAAGTCCTTTATAATGTGTCCATACTACTTGTCCATGAGTAAGTGTCCTCAAAATCATTTGTTCATAACTTTTGTAATTAAAACTTTCAACACAAAATAATTCATAAACTAACCACATAAATTATTTAACACTTATATAAATTGTATACCTTCATTTTAAGTATTATTTCACTAATGTACATATAAGATTCGAATTATAATGTCCTTGTAATATCTCATAATTTCATGAAAATAAGCTAGGTGGTGATTAACATATATAAGCAAGCATGTACATAATTTAATGAATGAATGGAATGTTTAAACTTTAAATAGACCTTATAGATGAGTAGTAGGATGATGAACACAAGCTTATACTTAAGCTTAAACCCAATGAATCAACCACAAGATCAAACCCTAATTAGGAAAACCCTAACTATGTTTCTTGTATACTTCTTGTTAAACCACAAACCCAAGCTTCTAATACACTTAAATAACCTTAGATATACTTAGAATGAATGCTTGAATGCTTGAAATGAAAATTGTATGGATACCCTAATAAATAAATATGAGCCGTAGGCTTTTGGTAGGGAGAAGGAAGAGTTTTTGCTTGCTTTACTTGCTAGTGTTAGTTGTATGTATTAATGATCATAAGACTTTCCTTATATAGTAACTAGGAATGCTCAAAACAACCTTAAACCAAACCATGAGTATGTAGTGGTTTAGGGTACACCTTGTAAGACTTTGGAAGTGCTCTCCTCCTCCCAAGACACATACATGGCTAAGGATGGGTTTTAGGGTACCATGATGTGCCAATTTCGAGATACATGGGATTGTATGTACTTGTGTGTAAGGTGTGACTAGGAAAGCATTATACTAGTGAGTTTATTTAATTTACCATGTGCTTATAAGCACACATCTAGCCATATGACTTAGTTAATGAGAAAATAAGTTAGTTTTTGGGTATTGGGTATAATGGTGGGTATTTGTTTGAGTATAGACAGGTATAGGTACTTTTGGGTATGCCTAAATGTATTTCATTGCGAAACGTAAGCGTTTTACGTAACCATTAAAAATAAAATATGAAAAGTTATAAATTATACTCTTAATAATCATATAACACTTGCTTGATGTAAACTTTAACTTGTTTGGTGTCCCTTTACGATTAATGATGATTTTTAGCTTACGCGATTTAACTATACAATAATAATTAAAAGCGAACGCGTAAAACTCTAAAAATAAATAATGGTAATAATTTAAATGAAGTCGTAAATGACCTGAAAATATGAAATGTTACAGTCTCCACCCGTTAGAAGAGCCTTGTCCTCGAAGGTCTTAAGTTGCAACACTTGACGAATGTACGGGTTTAGTGAAGAGATGCGGATACTTCTTTTGAAATTGGTCTTCACGTTCCCATGTGAACTTAGGACCTCTCCTCGTGTTCCATAGAACCTTGATGATTAGGATACGACTTTGCTTCAACCGTTTGAATTCTTGATCCATGATCTCTACAGGTTCCTCCACACAATGAAGCATTGTCTGTCCATATGAATCTTCCAACGGAAGCTAATGGTGCGTCAGAAATACATTTCTTTTAAGTTGGATACATGATAATGTATGGGTGAAACCGCTGCTCAACTCTTGAGGATCTCAAGGCTTGTAAGCATACAGATCCTAACTCCTTTTCTCCAGCACTTCGAAGGTCCAACATGATCTAGGGTTTAACTTTCCCCCGTTTGCCCAATGTACGGACCCCTTTTCAAAAGTGAATACTTTGAAGCATAACTCTATCCCAACTTAAATACTCCAATCGGCTTAGCACTTTAATCGCATATACTCTTTTGTCGACCACGAGCGGCTTGAATTCTTTGTTTGTTCTTGGGGATGGCCTTCTCGGTCGTCTCTTGAACTATTTCTGGACCGGTGAGTTGAACTTCTCCAACCTCGGCCCAACAAACAGGTAAACGACACTTTTGACCGTAAAGTGCTTCAAATGGTGCAGCCTTAGATGCAGCATGATAAGCTGATTTAGTGTGTAAGAAATCCAATAGTGGCAATGTTAGAACTCAATCCATTCCAAAGTCGATCGTAGCAAGCACGTAGCGATATCCTCGTGAGTGGTTGGATAGTCGCTCTGCTTTTTCCATCAGTTTGTGGAGGGTACGTGAGTATCATATCCAGTGAGTACCCAAGCCTTATGAAGTGTGCTCCAGAAATGGTGATGTAATCGTAAGGTCACGATCACATATTGATTTGAGACCGGAATTCCATGCCTCTTGGGCTACCTCCTTTAGGTAACGACATGTTCGCACCAAGTGTCGTATAGAATTGAGTTTCTCGTCATTGGGGTAAAGGTTGCGACTTGTAAGTCGATCAACCACCACACAAGTGGTGTCATGACCTGCGATGACTTAGGAAAGCTTTGTGACAAAATCCATGGTGACATTGTCCCACTTCCATTGAGGTATCTCGGGTTGTACCAACAATCCCGATGGTCTTTGGTGTTCGCAGTATTGACCATAGACCCGTCTAACAGTTTTTTACGTAAATAGTGGCGATTTCTGCCATCATATTGGGCCACCAATATTAGTTTTTCATGTCTTATTACATTTTTTCCGTTCCCGGATGGATAGAGTATTTTGTATTTGTGGACTCTGTGGTATCTGATCGACAGTTCCTTAAATTACCATCACATGGAAACCATACTCCTGCCCAATTTAAGCAAAGAGTTCCGTCAGCTACGGGGTTCAACTTTTCCCTTCGCGTGATGATCCTTCCCTGATATACCTCTTACGTTCTTCTTCGATGATGTTCTCTGGTTTCTGTGCTTTATTTGCTTCCAAATTTGGTTGGGGCAATCCAAACACTAGTCATGGACTAAGGTTCGAACCCATAATAGCTTAATCTGTTCTTTACGGCTTTAAGGCATCGGCCACTATGTTTGCTTTCCCCAGGTGATAACAAATTTCATAATCGTAATCACTAAGTAACTCTAACCAACAACGTTGCCTCATGTTTAGCTCCTTTTGGTCAAGTATGTGTCGTGAAACTCTGTATGTATTCCGTGAAGTACCGTACGCTTGTGTTCCGCGTACAAGTGTGTCTCCAATCTTTAGAGTAAACACCACAGCACCAAGTTCCGCAAAATCGATGAGTAGTTTATTTTTTCTCATGGAATCTATCAACTGTCATGATGGCGTAAGCGCAAATCACTTCTCGTTTTCCATCTGACATGCACCGCCAATCCTTTATGTGACGCAACGCAATGAGACAATAAGTTTTAGCTCCTTGAGGAGAGCAAGAGTAGGTGCTTCTACTATAACTTTTTCTTCAATGTCTGAACAGGCTTCTTGCTTTCGTCACCCCTTCAAAGGTGATTTTCTTTTGAACGAGCTTGGTCATTGGCTTAACAATTTTCGAAAATCCTTCGATGAATCTCCAATGATAACCGGCAAGACCTAAAAATTGCCGTATCTCCATAGGAGTCTTGGGAGATGCCTAATATTTTACAGGATTGCGATCGGGCGGGATCCACCGAGAGAATGGCCTTGACTATCAATTGTACGTGGCCGAGAAATTATACCTTGGGGAATTCTAAAACTCACATTTAGGAAGATTTTGGCTTACAAGTCTGTCTTTATTAAGCATTCCAGGAAAATTGCCTTCAGAGTTCTTTATGTTGTCTTTCTTGTTCTGTAAAGGTAAAAAGTATATCATCATAAATACATTACGAACTTGTCCAAATAAGGTTTGCACACCCGATTCATTAGATCCATAAATAACTGCCGGGTGCGTTTCTAGTTCATAAACCGAATGGCATAACTTGGAACTCATAATGACCATACCGAGTCTTGAATGCCGTCTTTGGAATATCTTCTTCTACTTGAATCTGTATTGATAAACGCCGATCGTGAAGTCTATCTTATGAATAAAGAACATCTGGATCCTTGTAGTTGATCTCAAATAAATTATTCTTCGGATCATTTGCGGTGGTTAAGATTCCTAACAGTCAGCTTTTTATTCCTGATAGTTAATGAACCTTGCGAAATGATCCGTCCTGCTTTTGACAAACAAGACTGGAGCTCTCCCCCAGGTGAGGAACTGGGTCTTATAAAGCCCTTGTCGAAAAGTTCCTTTAGTTGATCCGACAATTCTTTCATTTCGGAAGGAGCCAATCGATAAGGTGCTCGTGCTACAGGTGTAACACCAGGCATCAAATCAATTTGGAATTCCACTTGTCGAGTCTGTGGAAGACCCGACAATTCTTCAGGGAATACTTCCGAAAAATCTCGAACGATTGGTACGTCCTCAAGTCGCTTTCCCAGACAGTATTCAGTATCCTTTTGTAGTAACATGTGCCAGAAAGACATGATGTCCTTTCAACAAATATTTCTGAGTTTTGGTGCATGAAATGATGTTCAAACGAGTCTCGTTTCCCTGTTGCTTCCGTCACCATGGACAATTAAGGTTTCACTTCCCCAGGGAATACGAATGATCTTCATCGGCATAGCTATAATGGCATGATACATTGACAACCAATCCATACCTATTATGACATCAAAACTTCCAGTCCTACGGGCATCCATATCATTTGTGGTGGTTGTTTGCGGACCCGGATGTTGAACAGGATGATGTTAGTGTAGAATTCTCTAATGGCGAGCAAATTGGATTTGCAGATCTTGTGCGAAGGGCGATTAGTGGGATTGTGTCTCAGCTTTTCGGTTTAAGGGTTGTTGATATAAGATGATGTCACTTATATAGTATGATGGAGTAACGGGCCTGCTTAGTTGCTATGGTTACTAATTCGATTTCCCGAAGTAAACGCGTTTATGAATACGGTACACAAAACTAAGTTTTCAAGGATGTAACAAAAAATGGAGTTTCTTACAAATGTGTTACATGGTGACTATCGCTGCAGTCTGCATATTCCCTTCCTGAATTTGATGATGCATGTGGTGATCAGGCTATGTAGATTTAAGGGCTACCGGATGTGCTTGCTTATTTTGTTGTCCAAAATAGTGATATGTATTAAGAGGAGTATCAAGAGTTTTATATAGTTGACAAAAGATTCACAAGGTTGGAAGTTGGTTGTTGATAGGATGGACCAATAAAATGGGTTTGCGTGGGAATCATATGATGGGTTTAGACACGACAATTGTTAATGCCTGTGGGGTGAAATTAATTTATGTGATGGAAAACTGGTTTCATAAGGTAAGAACAAGCATAATTCGATAAAGTGAGACTAAGCGTAGTTTTTAAGATGTATGTGCGGAAAATAGTATATAAGATGTCGAAAGGAAGGTAATTCTAAGGTATTCGTGAAATGAGTTGTGAATAGTTTTATAGAAAATATGTTAGTTTATGATGGTGATGGTAAATGTAATTTGGAGTCAATCGATTGATTTAAAATGGTGGTTTTTAAATGATAGGTTTAGAGATAATTGATAGTAAGGTAGTTTGGTTTTTGACATTCGACTTTGTTTATGAGCGTGTTACTGTTAAATTGTTTTAAGATGGGGTCAAAATGTTTTCGATGGAATAACACGACCATTCATAAGTGTAATGTAAGGAGTTTATGTTGGTAACAAATTGTTTATGATTTGATAACAAAATAGTTTTGAAAATTGACATGGAAACTAGTTGTATGAGGGAAATCGAAATCGGTTTAGTGTGTGATAGTTGATATGTTTTCATAAAATTTCTGTAATGGTCTTTGAAGTGTGAAGTGGTTTGGTATGAATAATGAGAGATAATTGGAGTAGATGGCAGAAATTTCACAAACATGAGATTTGATTGATAATTGAAATAATCGTTTCAGTACAACGAAAAATTTAAAAGGAAGTACATTACGATTCTTAAAGTGAGATAGAGTTACGAGAGTTCTAATTTAAGTTTTTTACTAGGTAATAGGTCTCTCATTAGATGTTGATGTTAGACGTTGTGGCGCTAGAGTCTCCACGAGCTTTTCCTTTCCAGTACATGTCCACATGGTTCTGAAACTTTACTATTGGAAAATTTCGTTTGTATGTCCAGAGGCGCCGCAAATCCTTAACCAGAAGTGGGTTCTTTGATTCTCAGCAGTAGTATGTTTCTACAATTCGGGTTATATGACTAACTCTCTGACAATTTTCACCCTTTACAGTACACGGTTCCATTAGGTAAAATTTGCTGGTTGCATAGAGGTAGAGATCGCATATGCCTTCTAAATTTGATTGGTGTAGTAGTGTGTGCTCTAGTACCTTATGCCCTCTGTTTTGTTGGCTGAGCTTCCATTTGGTTACCTTCCCACTTCCTCTGTTGCTAGCAATTCTCGTGTTTACCTTGTCTGTGCTTGTCATTTGGTCTTGTCTCGTTTGACTTGCGGGCCATGTTGGTTTTTGTCTGATATAAAACTAGCCAATTCCTCTCGATAGTATTTAGCCACTCGTTGGGCGCTAAAAACCTGCGTAAGTTCTCTACACTATCCCTGTGATTGAGCAGTTGTTTTGTTTCTTCAGCAATTAAACGAGCTATAAGATGAAGATTAGTATAGTTATCTAAGTCATGCTCCCGAAAAAAAAAGGAGTGTATGTGGTAGGTTGTATGGGTAAATATGACATATGCGTCATGCATAAAATAAATGATTGGTAGATATAATATTTGATAGCTTATGTTTTAGGTAGCGTTTAGTACCGCGTACGGCTTATCGTAATACTCGCTAATAGGAAATGTTCCATATTTTATATAATAACTTAAATGAAAATTGTACACTGTAGTATGTGTAAAGAAGTAAACTCATCCCTGTATTATCTGTAAGACCTTCATAGTAAGGTCGTAGCCTATAATATGAACCTGTGTATGTTTGAATTCATGTAAGCATTTAGTGGACCAGCACTATCTATGCACCAATATAGTATGTATGGTTCACACGTTTAAAAGAATCCGCTTTTGTATGAGATGCGAGTGTTTAGAAAAAATGGTTAGAGGTTCAGCAAAAAACGTTGATCTGGTTCTCGCTTGAGCCTGGCTCTTATGAGACCAATCTCATAACACCCCCACAGAGATGGTCAGCAGCGGAATAATGTTCACGGGAGCTATTACTTCATAGATCAATAGCACAAGATTAGTGAGGAACGACTCCTCTAAAAGAGTCATTTAAAATACTGATACATTGGATTTATTGAAATTGTTGATACAAAGCCACAACGGCCTTAAAATGGGTTAACATTTGATAACAAATATTTTAGAATCATACAAATATCCTAAGATGTAATGACTTCCAAATCTTTTATGCATGACTCCCCAAAAAGAGTTCCAATGTATCCTTCGCACCTCGTGCCTCTTAGGACCTGAGAAAACCATGCTTGTAAATGTCCGAACAGTTAAGGATGGTAAATTCATAGAGTGTTTATGTGTAAATTTACTGTAGGCCGCATTGTGAGTTTCCTCATGATTCATTTGCAACCTGTACACGCCGCATCAACAAAATGTTTTACGTTTCCTAATTTCTTGTTGACACTGAAGCGCGCGACATGTATGAATTGCAATATAAATATTTGCCACATTTGCCCGTGCAGATGTTGCAATCCCGAAACTAGTGCATAAATCACAATGGTCTACATGTGTTGGTATCACTCTGTTGGGGACCACCAGAGCGAGAGCTACAGACCCTGGCCTGTGTGATCACGCTCAATTCCCAAAAATAGGTGCGATTCTTATATAACGATTCGCGTCACAATCAGAATTGACATTTCATGAATCATAGGCTCAGATGGGTGATTCGCTACTTAGGTCAAACATGTATAATCTTGATAGAATTGTAGCTTCCGTCTCAATTTGTAAATGAGCAATGCATGTGTCTCACCCAAGAGTTTAAATCATTGATATAGTAAAACATTGGGGGTGTGAGAACACACCTTTAGTGAATAGTGTTAATGAATATGTGAATCAAGTGGATGTGAGTCGACAAACAAGAATTCCGAAAGCGCAGGCCTGATGTTTAAATGTAGGTGTCTCGCGAGTAACAATGTACTTATATAGTACTACATCATCCAAGTTATTAGTTACACCACCACCTAATAGTATTTGTTTAGTTTGATGATGTCAAAACATGTTTAAACCGTACGCTTACTTGACTTAATGTGCACTTTTGTTTAGTATTTGGGTTTCTCGTACAGATGAATCAAGTGTGGTTTTCGTTCACAATGATTGGTTGTTAATTAATACATGTTTAATATATATTGATTAAGATAGTGGATATTATATTATATTGGTTTAAGTTGTTTTTATGAAATAGTGCCAAAGAAGTAAAAATAGTGCATACGTTTATAAACCTTCACTATGACTTGTATTGTTTTTAAAACAGCCAGTGTGTTCACCGTTATTTGGTATCCATGGCTCCGTTATTAGAAAATTATATCAAAAATAGTATATTTATAATATTTTTGCTTCTGATGAACAGTAACTTTTATTGTTTTTATAAAATTATATAAAACTACTTTTATTTATATTATGTCTAACCTTCCAAAGGTATTAAACGTGTATGGGGCGGTGGGTATGGGCGTTTGGGGGTAGTTGAGCGGGGGGGGTGGGCTGGGGTGACTTTCGTAGGGTTGGGGGGTTTGGGGGGAGGTTGTGGGGGGCAATAATGTGGATGCTAGCGGTGGGGAAGCTGGCACGTTGTTCGTGGATCCTTGGAAGTGTGTGGGTGGGGGAATAAACGCTTGCGTTAAATATAAAAGGGCGCAATCGTGTTGCTGTTTTTCATTTTAATCACCGTTTCGCTCCTCGTTCTTATATGGTATGGAGTTCGTATTTGAAAAGTCTAATCAAATTTGTATATTTATGATATGGTTTGGTGCTGTTTGACCAGTAGTAACAGTAAGGGTGAAAGTTTATAAAAATACTTTTTATAACTTTTAATATTGAAAATTATTTTAATCAGTATCTCGTTCGTTTTTTAATTTTTGGTTTTAGTGATTCCTATGATCCACGTCGTCGTAATTAAAAGCTCTCATATTTTAAAAGAATTTATTTTTCTCTCAACAGTGGATTACTTCAATGAACAGTACAACCTATTTTTTAAATTGTGACTTTTTATAAAAATACTTTTTAACTTAAACTTGTAAATAACGTATCACCTTCATTTTAATTCTGTTTTTCGAGTTTCTTACATGTTTGGATTCGTCATGAAAAGTACTATCTTTATAAAATATCTCCCTTAATATATCAGATCTGAAATAGTGAATATTTTTATAAAATAACCTTTATAAAAATACTTTTATATATTTAATTATTGTAAACTTAAAAATGTCATATCTCCTTCGTTATTGCTCGGTATTTCAAGTTTCTTATATGCTTACGATCCTTGTGATAAGTACTAATTAAATAAAATATAAAATATATATGTTTATACACGAATTCAAACATTAGGTAATTAAGTTTGTACCTAATTATCTTTATATACTTGATTTATATACTTTTCATTTTATTAAACTATTACAAGTCCTCTAACTTATGAAATGACATAACTTGATTAATCTTAGTCCTTTATAATGTGTCCATACTACTTGTCCAAGAGTAAGCGTCCTCAAAATCATTTGTTCATAACTTTTGTAATTAAAACTTTCAACACAAAATAATTTATAAACTAACCACATAAATTATTTAACACTTATATAAATTTTATACCTTCTTTTTAAGTATTATTTCACTAATGTACATATAAGATTCGAATTATAATGTCCTTGTAATATCTCATAATTTCATGTAATAAGTAGGTGTGATTAACATATTTAAAGCAGCTGTACATAATTTAATGAATGAATGAAATGTTTAAACTTTAAATAAACCTTATAGATGAGTAGTAGGATGATGAACACAAGCTTATACTTAAGTTTAAACCCTTGTTTGGTGTCCGTTTACATTGAATGATGATTTTTAGTTTACGCGATTTAACTATACGATGATAATTAAAAACGAACGCGTAAAACTCTAAAAATAAATAATGGAATAAATGAAGTCGTAAATGACTTGAAAATGTGAAATGTTACATTCAAACTCACTGTGGAAGTCTTTAGAGATATCTTCAAGATCTGCCCTAGAGTTCAGGGTCAAGACTTTGATGCACTTCCTACTGATGAAGAAATTGTACCTTTCTTAAGAGATCTTGGTCACACTGGGAAATTCATTCACTCAATGATGTTGTTGATCAGATGCATCAACCCTGGAGAACTTTTGCTGCTCTTATTAACAAAAGTTTATCCGGAAAGACAACTGATCTTGACAAGATTCGTCTCAACAGAGCACAAATCCTTTGGGGTATGTACCATCAGAAGAATGAGGACTATGTTGAACTACTGTGGGAAGACTTCATATACCATATTGACAACAAAGCCTACCAAAAGCAAGATAGGATGTACTACCCTCGATTCACCAAAGTAATCATTCACTACTTCCTTACTAAAGACAAGGCACTCTCCTGGAGAAACAAGATCGGGATGCACACCTCCAAGGATGACTATCTAATAAACACTTTAAGATTTGTCTCTGCAAGAGAAGAAACTCAAATATATGGTGCTATACTTCATGAATCATTGACTAGTTCGGAGATGAAGGAAACAAAAGAATACAAGACTTACCTTGGTTTTGCTATAGGAGCTACACCTCCTAAGAAGGCGCAAAAGTTCAAGAAGCCAGCCTCTCCTAAACTCACTACTATCCCATTTCAACTAAAGAACCTACGGGAAAGTCAAAGAGAGTAAAGAGACCTGCAAAGAAGTCTACTCAAGCTCCAGTAAGAGGTGTAGTGATTCAAGAAACTCCTGTGATGCCAGTATCTAAGAAGAAGGAAATGGTAGATGTTGCTAGAGATAAAGGTATTGAGATGTTATCTGATGTGGCATTAACTAAAAAAGCTCAGTATGAAGAAGTTAGAAAGAAGAGCTTAAGGTACTTTCACAAGACTCATCCAAGTGGATATGGTATTGTTACCAAACCTACTCCAAGTGCTGTAATAATCAAACCTTCTGTTACAAATGAAGGAACTAGTGTTAAACTAGGGGTTCCCGATGTGATGGAAGAAGAATCATTTGAAAGTGAAGCTGAGTCTTGGGGAAATGATGAGGATGACAGCAATAATGATCAAGACTTCAAAAGTGAAGAAAGTGATCACGATAAAGACAGTGATGTTGACAAATCCCAATCAGACAATAAAGATAAGTTTGATTCCAAGCATGAAAAGGATGAAAATAAATCTGATTCTGAATTTGATCAAGAAGAAAATGAAGAAGATGTTGAAGATGATGAAGAAAACGAGGATGACGAGCGTATTAAAACTCCGTCCAACGATTCTGATGATGAAGATGAAACAAAGATTGCTGATAAAGCTGAAGGTGATGAGAATGAAGAGATGGGTTATATTACAAGTCTACTATACGATGATGTAGATATAAGGTTGAATGAACCAGTTGATACTAATAAAGGGTTTGTTCAAGAGGAGGGTACCGATGCTGCAATGACTAACGTTCAACAAAGGAATGAAAATCCATAGATCTCTCAAGTCATAGAAGATTCTCATGTGACACTTTCTACTGTTCTATGGAAGACTGAAGTTCCAGTTTCTAGCTTTTCTTACTCATCGGACTTGGCAGCTAAATTCTTAAACTTTTCAGATATTCCCACTATCGAGGCTGAAATTGTTTCTTCAATGGATGTTCACGTCCATCATGAAGTTCTAAGAAAACAAACTCCCACACTCCTTACTGTACCCGTCTCAGTTATCTTTGATTCTTTACCAGTATCCTCCACCGTCATCCCACAATCATTACGACTCTTTACTCCTCCACCACTACAATCAACATCCACACCACCACCAACAACTGAAGCTACAAATCCTCCATCTACACTTCCTAATTTTGCATCAGTCTTCTAATTTAACAACAGAGTCACAGCATTGGAACAAGAAGTTGCTGAGCTCAAAAAGGATCCTCTCCACACTCAAGTGACAGTTTTAGTTGATTAACATCTAAATACAAAACTGGGAGCAACCAGAGATGAATTCATGAACTTCCTTTCAAAATCACTCATAGCAAGGATCACAAAGCAAGTCAAGGATCAACTGCCATAGATTCTGCCAGAGGTAGTGTCTAACTTTACTCCTCTGGTAATCCAAAAGATGGTTACAGAGTCACTTGAAGAGGTTGTTCTAGCCAAGGAGTCTTCTCAACCACAATCTTCATATGAGGCTGCTGCAATGCTTACAGAATTTGAGCTGAAGAAGATTCTTATTGACAAAATGGATAAAAATCAATCATATCTGACGGCTTCTTAACACAAAGAATGTTATGATGGATTGATTAAGTCTTATGATCTTGACAAAAGTCTATTCTCCACTTATGGTAATGTGTATTCGTTGAAGAGAAGCCGAAATGACAAAGATAAAGATGAAGACCCCTCCGCTGGATCAGACCGATGGTTAAAGAAGAGGAAGACTAGAAAAGATGCAGAACCAACAAAAGGTCCTAAAGCTAAAGAATCACAGTCTGGCTCATCCAAAGGTACCAAGTCTCAACCAAAGTATTCTAGAAAGTCTATTCAATTAGAGGAACCAGAGTTTGAGGTTGCAGATTCAAATATGCCACAAGATCAAGAGGAGAACCTGGGTAATGATGATGTAGAACCCAAGGAGAAGGTTGCATCTAAACGTGACTGGTTTACTAAACCTACAAAACCTCAAGAACCTACTGATCTTAATTAGAATGTTAGCAAGACTCATAAACAAGGACAATCTCAAAGCTGGTTAATGACTCTTGCATCTTCTGCTAAAAAACCGTCAAAGACCTTTGATGAATTAATGAGCACTCTAATAGACTTCTTTGCATTCATCACGAATGGCTTGAAAATCAATAATCTTACTCAAGAAACTCTGTTAGGACCAGCATTCAAACTTCTCAAAGGTACACGTTCCACTTATGCTGAGTTGGAATATGATTTTGAAGAATGTTATACGGCTCTTTCAGAAAAACTTGATTGGGAGAATCCAGAAGGCGGTGACTATCCATTTGATCTTACCAAACCCCTACCTTTAGTTATGAGTGGAAATCATCAAAAACTACCAGTTGACTACTTCTTCAACAATGATCTTAAGTATTGCCAAGGTGCGAGCTTACGATAATGACATACACGACTTCTATTAAAAAGACAAAGGCTGCTCAATATGATCTTCCAGGCATTGAAGACATGGTTCCTGTTAAAGTTGCCTATAACAAACATGCGGTATAGGGAATCTCACATTAGAGAGAACAACGTAAGACCTTCTATAGATATGCACAGGGCTTGCAATCAAGACATGATATATATTCTACAAAACGTATTCTGGCAGTAACTCAGGTCAAGGTAATGAAGAAACATAGGTATGGGTATATAGAAGAGATTGTAGTAAGAAGAGCCGATAATGACCTTTACAAATTCAAGGAAGGCGACTTTCTATGTCTTCATATCAATGACATCGAAGACATGCTACTCCTTGTTTTATAGAATCGGCTTACAAATCTCTCAGGCGATGATGTTTCTGACTTTGCAATAGCTTTAAGAATGTTCACCAGAAGCTTGGTTATTCAGAAGTGAGTCGAAGATCTTCAACTCAGACTTGAAAGTTACCAAAAAAAGATCAACGTCACCAAGCCACAAACTACCATATTCGACATCAAAAAAAGGGACCCATACACTCCATATCAAGACTCTCAAGGATTCATTTATGTCGACAAAAATGGAAGAAACAGGTTAATGCGATCCGATGAACTCTACAAGTTCAGTGATAGGACATTAACTGGGCTTTAAACTTCGCTGGATGACATAACAAGAATATCCGAATGGAGTACCGCCACAGAGAAGATGGAGTACATTGGAAAAGAAATGAGCTAACATCATGATCAAGGCGATTGACAAGCAGCTGAAAGAAAGAAGGTTGATGAGGAGCCTCGAAAAGTTTGTTGGTGGAAGGCACTACGGAACTGACCCCCGACTACTTCAATGAACAATATGACTTTGTCATATTGTGTTCGTCATCATAAGGTCATTTCGTATATTTTATAAACTTGTGAATATGTATATATGTAGTGTAGACTTAAAAAGTAGGCATATATAGTGTTTGAGTATGAATTTTCAAGAATTTCTTAGTAAATTCAAAAAATTTCAAATTAACATACTCAAACACCATATAATACCCTCATAATTTGAGGGGGAGCATTAAAATGTTCCAATAATCGGCTTGTTAATAATTGGACATTTTTTCCCCGAAACCATGAATATTTGAATCAATTGATATCCAAAATATCAAGAGATTTGACATTTTTGATAAGGGGAGAAAATGTGATTAAAATATATGGCTAATAATGTGATTTTTAAGATCTCAAGTGTACGCTAACCCATATATGTGCTAAACTCTTTTGATTAATCGATGCACATATGAAGGGGGAGCAAATGGTTACGTGATTGGCTGAAATGTGGAAGTACCAAAGACCGACCATTTAAATTACTGTATTGGAGTGATAAGGTGGTTAAGTTTAGGTATCAATTCCTATGATCCAGCTAGAACTGTAGGGATCTTCCCAGGGATATTCCACTAGATAGTGTAGTAGTCCTTAGGTATGAAAAAAGGAGTAAAAGTGAGAATAAGGGAAAAGTGCCGACTGAAATGGAGCTAGTACTGGAACAAACCCAACAAGGTACTAGTTATGAAGTCTCGGTAAGCGCTAAAGGGGTTGAAGAATTAAAAAGAAAATTTAAGATAAAGGGTGAAAAGAAGCCCTCCTTACACTTAGGCAAAAACCGGGTCAATACATTTGCTGTCAAGAATTACAAAGATGATTACTGACATTAAAGACTGACATCATGGACCCAATGATGCAATGCACAACCCTCCCTAACCACTCAGAATCTCTAAAAAGATTTCTGTTTCATTTCTCACGGAGATTACATGTATTTCTTTTAACTTTCTCACTCTGAGTTAGTTGGTATTGAAAAGGTGGCAGTCTGCTCCAGCCTTTGATTACTAAAACCAAAGTGCACTATTGAGTCTAAAGCCAAAAGAGATCATTCATAAATCTCATTAGGACACTTGTCAAAATTATGCTTGCTATGTCACACAATGTGAATAACAAAAAATATATTAAGAGTCCTACGCATTATCCTTGTGATTCTGCTAGAACATCCGAGTGATACTTAAGTATTCACAGTGAAGATGGAAATCCTGCTTGAGCCAACATCAAACAAGCTCATGGTAGGTAACTTGTGCGATTCTATACGAATCAAGCTTGTGACAACTGGAAAGAAACGATGGTGCGAATCTATATGAATCAAACTTGTTCCAGTATATGAATTAACGATTGATAAATTTTGAAATGCTTAAAACTCTTGATGTGTCGCACAAACACTTTAGCAAGTGACACGTCAATTGATTTTCAAATCAATTTTTATTTCAATCGGTGAGATAGTAGCTCGCTGGTTCACTCATACCGTGTTGTCTGCTTTGAGACGTTTCAGTAATGAGAACGGCTAGTACAGCTGCGAAACCCTGTCAAGAAGATTCTTTGAAATTCTATCTGATCACATACAGTATTTATACTGATCAACGGGAAACCATGGTTATTGAAACCGTATTCGACGAAGTGACAAAGACACTTTCGTCCATATCTGTTGATTATCACTAACCTAAACCTGTAGGTATTCTTGATGGTGGCAGCAGCTAGACGTGGACGAGTCAGATTCATAACTGGATGCTCATACTCGACCGACATTTATAAAGACATCATGAAGGATCAAGTACATGTTTCAAGACTTTCGCTACACTGATACCGTACATTTTTCTTGAAGCGACTAAGTATTATGTTGATACCGTACGCCCTCCGTAAAGTGACAAAGTTTTAAAGTTAAAGAATATCAAGAAAGATGGCTATACACGCTTTTAATATCAAGAACAGTATGAGCATGTCGGTCCAAAGGTCACAAGATCACAAGTTGGCAAGATTACAAGACGATGTAAAGAGATTATACTTGGTTGATGATCTCAAGAAGTTCAAGATCACATTCATGTCAAGTCAAAGATATAAGTCAAAGCCTGAAGTCTATAATCACTACATCAATTCACAAGTTAAAGATTGAAGTTAAAGACTGCGAGCCCAAGACTAAAGTCAAAGCATAGTATGCTAGGTTTAAGTTTTTTTGTAAATTGGAGTGACCTCCCTTAGGGGGAGATTGTTAAAAACATGAAAAGTATGAGTCACTTCCAATATAGTTAGTCATAGCTCGTAATAAGTCAAATATGTAATGTTAGTAAGCTAACCGGGCCAAAGTCACATAGTAAGCCCATTACCAAGCCCATGGCCAGTTACTTGCTTAGAGTATTTATACCCTCTCCATACATGGAGAGGGTGTTGGTTGTTCATTTTCTCACACACACTTAATCTAATATTCTCTTTTTTGTTTCTCTCTAAGTGTTCATCCAACCACATCTTTCTCTCTCTAAAAACCCTTAGTGAATCCATCATCTATATATGTTAAGCTATTCTACATTAAGTTTGTGCATTCAAAGTCATAACTTTCACAAACACCTACTCCTCAAAATCTACTAAGTCCCTGAGTGAGCTCAGTTGGTTAGCATGGTAGTTAACTTTGCATAACACTTTAAGTTTATGCAAAGTTATTAGTGAGGAGATCACACACACACACATTGTCATTCAATCCCATTGTAGTTCCGCATACAATGGGGTATAATTCTTAATAAAAAAAGTTAAATGTTGAAAAGTTATTTTTGTGTCTTTTACTTATTGTTTATCTTTACTTACACAAAACCTTTTCAAAGAACAATTACATTACTTTACTTACAAGCCATGAGTTAGTAAATGATAACTTTATAGTTATTGTTCACTAACTAGGAGGGAACAACAATATGGGTCTTAATTAGTATCTTAAAGGGGAGAGGCTAGGTTTAATGCCTCTCTCAATTAAGAGGCATTAACCTTTTGGGCCCACTTTTCTTCCCCGCTAAGAAGAAAGTAAACACCCCCTTACTCATACTATCGAGGTCGTGCATTATCGTTGCTACCCGTCTAGATTTAATAATCATAATTGTTTTCTTTCGCTTTGATGTTGCTACATCGTACTGTTGTATTGTGAGGATATCGTGCTAGTATGAAGTATGACTATATAACTAAACTCATAATACAAACATAACAAAAACCAGCGTCCTAATATTGGATGGTGAAAGATGTTATTATAGGTGAATAATATAAGGAAAATGATTGAAATGTTTAAATATGTGATTAATTTTATTTTTAAATGAATATGGAAATTGTTTATTAGTTTGTGAAAAAGTAGGTTAATCTGCCATCACCAGCATACTATCACTAATGGAATACTGACACATATGATTAGGCATACATAGTGAGACTTGGAAAACAATGTTATAAGAATGGACATTTTCCTTTACTCACCGATGTATCTTATTTTACATCTTTTACGTATATTTTCTCAGTAGTCAGTCATGTATACTAATCAAATTTCGCAAGTGGTAATACTTTTGACAACCGTCACCCAACCACAGATCACCATTTTGATCATCTTTGGTGAGCATCGCCAAAGACTACCACCATCGCATGTTGTTGAAGCAAGACGTCGTAAAGTAGATAACTATATGGTTATGTCATATGGAGGGAAAAATGACACAATTTGAGCAGGTGCAGCTACAAAAATTATACAAAACGATGAACACAATTTCTTTCGACCAGATACATTTAAGAAAAATCAAAGTTTTTTTACAAAAATTAACACTATGCTGCAAAATTCCATGGGTGTTCTAAGACACCCTTGATTTGTATGTAAGCAAGTAAGCTAACCTTCTTATAATACAATGTCACGGTTACCTACACGACATAAATCTCCAAGAAGAGTCCAACAAATAGATTAGAAGAATATTAATATGCAACTATGCCAACATTATATTATAATACTATATTAAATGAGCAGAAATCGGAATTAGTGCCCCTCTTAATGTCTCTCGGGTCAACCCGATACCCGTAACCCGTTCCCTAAATTAATAAAGGGTCACTTTATTTTTTTATTTTTTTTAATTACTACCCACCCTCCACCCTCTTTCTCTCCCACCGTCTCCTTTCTATCTCTCTCTATCGGATCACCCTCTTTCTCTCCCACCGTCTCCTTTCTATCTCTCTCTATCAGATTTATAGTATGGATTCAAGATGCTTCTTCTCATGCTGCATGATTTTTTTGTTTCACTTTGGCTTTGCCACAATGCCGCTGATCTCTTTGTTGCCGCCATTCACGGTAGGCGGCGTTGATGGTCTGTTGGTGATGTTGGTTAGCTTAGGTGATCGTTTGTTTTGATTTGTTAGGGATTGTTGATGATCGGTTTAATTGTGTTTAATATTATGAGGTTATTTCGGTGTGTTTGATCTGCTATTTGTTGATTAGTCACCATTCGTATATGGGTATGCTTTACTTATGCTTAATTCAATGCTTTTGTTATTTGATTGAGGATTTAGATTTAGGGTATGAAAAAAGGTGTGTAGTTTCTAACTTTTTTATATGGGTTTTGTTTTTTAGGGGTTTTTGGATTAGGTTATTTCCCAGCTTATGAGCTTATTGGATTTTGGGAAAGTTCACCTTATAAGGTTGCTTAGTTGAGCTTATTGGATTTGGGAAAGTGTGTTTTTTATTGCGAACTTGATCTTCAGTTGGATATACGCGTTAAACAATGACGTTCTGTGTTGATTATCATGTTTACGATATTTAACTGTGGTGTGGTTGTTGATCGTGATAATGATTGTTGTTTTTTTGCTACTTAGGATTTTCAGATCCTTAGGTTTGACTGCTATAGTTGTTGCTTCTTAAGTTTATGGTTTAAATGATGGTTTGCCTTCTTCATCAGGATTGTTATTTGTAATATGTATTCTTTGATGAATGATTAAGTTTATAAGAATGTGGAAGATAAATTGTGTTTGCTTTGTTAGCATGTATAATCTGAGCCTTCTTTGTTGCCGCTATCCATGGCGTGTGATGATAGTAGTGGGTGTGTGACGATGGCGATAGGCTTATAAGCTTTAGTGGTACGTGTTCGGGAAACAGAATGGTGATATCGTTTGAGAGGGGTTGTGATAAATGCATATGGCTTCGATAGTGAATTATGTAATATGGTATTTGAGGCTATGATGAATTTTCTATGCGTTTAATGTGTTGAGAGGCATCGTTTACTAAAACCCGTATCTTGACGGGGCGGCCATTTGGTTGCAGCCATTACGGGATTTTAATGCCGCCTTCACACTCACATGCATGTGCCTCTTTTATGCCCGTACCCATAATTTTATGCATGACATTGAATGAGGTGTCTGTTAACACCAGGTTACTATAGGCGATGATAAAAATTTTATGCGTTTACTGTGTTTTGAGGGGTGGTTTACTGAAACCCGTATCTTGGCGGGGCGGCCACATGCTTGCAGCCGTTATGGGTTTTTGATGCCGCCTTCACACTCACAGGCCTGAACCTTTTTTTATGCCGGTACCCATAATTTTGTGCATTACATTAAATGAGGTATCTATTAACACCGAGTTACTATACTAAACAGCAAAAATCGGTTTATCAATTAATAATAATCCCTACTTTTTTGACAAGGGCGTCATTCTTCGATGAATGATTGAATTTAATGTTATATGGAAGCTCATAAGAATGTGGAATATAAAGTGTGTTCGCTTTGTTAGCATGTATAATTTGAGCCTTCCACAACACTGTTGTTGTTGTTCTTGCTGAAAATTAAGAATTACGGTTCTGGCTTGCTTATACTTTGGGATTATACTTCTTCGATGCCACCGATCATTTCGTTGCCGCTATACATGCGTGTGATGAGAGTGACGGGTATGTGACTATGGCGATAGGCTTACGAGCTGCAAAATAAGCCGTTGTTAGCATGTATAATCCGAGCCTTCCACAACACTATTGTTGTTGTTCCTGCTAAAAATTAAGAGTTACGGTTCTTGCTTGCTTATACTGTGGGCTTATACTTCTTCGATGCCACCAATCATTTTTTTGCCGCTATCCATGCGTGTGATGAGAGTGACAGGTGTGTGACTATGGTGATAGGCTTACGAACTGCAAAAAAAAGCCGAAAGATAATTTAGTTGCATATATATTATATCAGGCCATAGTTTACTGAGGCTCATATTTTGGCAAGTCAGTCACACGCGTATGCTCACGTTGCCTTTTCTTGTTACTTTGCTGAGGTTGTCTTGCATTTCCTTACGCTTGCTTTGGTTTGCATGTCTTTAGTGGCGCGTGTTCGGGAAACAGAATGGTGATATCGTTTGTGGTCGCGGGAAGTGGAAGTATGGTAGAGTGCGAGGGCCGCTCGCCTCAGCAACCTTGACAACCATATTCCAAATAATAACTACTTTGCCCCGTTCCATTTTTTGCGACAGTGGGAGAGAAGGAGGGTGGAGGGTAGGTCGGGTTGACCTGAGAGATATTAAGAGGGGTTTATAGATGATAACATGGTTCCTCTTTGCTTCTGAAGGTTTTAAAACCTATGGTCACTATGTTACAGGCGATGATGATCTTCTGTTGTTGTGTTTTTGTGAGCCATGGTTTGCAGGCACCTGTATTTTGGCGGGGCAGCCATAACCACATTGTGGTTGCAGTCATAGACGGTGTTTTGTGTGGTTCCTACAATAGCTGAACTGAGCCTCAGAAATCTATAAGTATTATACAAATAATTTTTTTATCAAATTGCTTTAGTACTGTTCGGTTTGGGTGGTCTGAAGAAATTAAATTTTTTTTCCTAAAATGAAAAGTGACTCTTTTAGCTCTGGGGTTTTTATAACCGTGGTGAGGGTTTCGATTAAGGGTTTCTTGAGAATGCTCGATAATGAGGTAAACATGCGCTGATACTTTAACCTTCCGTTATTAATATTATCTTCTGTTTTGAGATTTTTGTCATATAACTACATCAATAATGCTCATTAGCGTTGTCAAATCGACTCAGTAACTTGAGTGGTTGGTTTGGGCTATATTTCAAATGGGTGAAAGGTAGTTTAACTGAAACAGGGAACATGGGTCAAACAGGTCGCATTCATACCTTATAAAACTATTGATTTACTCAGCATATACAGCAATACACAGATATACCATGTAAACATTGATACCATGACATACATACAACTAAATCACATAAAAGAACATATGCAAGAAAGGTGAACCCTATTTTTTTCAGTACAAGAGTATATACCTCTGTTTTTTGTTATTAAAATAATCATTGAAATTATATATACCATAAATTTTAGCACATAGCTACACTAAAAATCTGTGTTGATGAAAGTAGGTGGCTTTAGAGGTTTTTAAGGGGGTGTTTGTTTCGGCTTCTACGTGTGCTTTCAAGCTTATTTGATTTCGGCTTATAAGCCCACATATAAGCAGAAACAAACACCCCCTAAACAAAATAAATATCACACATAAAGAAACGACGACGTCTGATAGTTGTAATATGTGTATAAGATCGTATTTTGGTTATGAGCAGGTGGTTGACAGATGAGTCTTGGTAATAAAAAAGGGGAATGGAT